>CAJPEX010003628.1:0-27483 GCA_905338405.1 Notodromas monacha
AGCCTGGCACTATTTAACTTGGGGATGTCAAGGGAAACGTCACTATCGTTCCCATGGGCGCGGCCATTTCTTACTCCTTCTGCCCTCTATGTGTACTTTGCTTTCCTACAGTTCCCAATCCAAGGTCTACTCTACAGCAACCCTGGCAAAGAGTGACTTCAAAGCGGCTACCTCACCGTACCTCACGACGGGATGGGCATTGGATCAAAAGTACCTGCGGACAAAGCGCGGCGGAAGTGAAAAAGGGCTGCGGCAAGGTTACAAAGGGACGGCGGGGTTACAAAGCGGTGCTCTGTGTGTCCTTTGTTAGTTGCGTATTTGTGTGTGGGAAGAAATTATATAAACTTTGTGTTTTAAATTGAATGTTTTAACTCATTCATTCAAACCTTTTTTGATCAACCAAGTTTTCTATGCATAAAGATTGGTTGAAGTAGACGTCTTTTAGGACAGGAGGAAGGTATGTGGTCGAAAAAGGCGTCGAGGTGGAAGGACCTGTCGTCTGTGTTATGTGGTAACTACGAAAAGTTGACAGGCGGAAACGAGTGAACGGGTGAGACATTAAAACCAAAGGCATTCTCATTTTTATGTATTTTTACTACACATGAACGGTGGTGCTGTTGGCAAGTGCATGTAATGAAACTTAAAACATACATGATGTAATGAAACTGAAAATAAATGAGCAGCAGTTTTCTCGGTTTGTGCTGGTCGTTTTATTTTCCATAAATAGTCAACAATGAATGAGTCAACAACATTGGCCCCCACAACCGCTTAAATCATTCAGGAAGCATCTGTCTTTGCAATCAATCAGTTTGGCAGCGGGTTTCCCGGCATCAAGCACATGCGTTGAAACGCACCTTGTCCTTGATTTACAGCACAACACTGAATCCGAAATGCGTATACATCCGTTGGCTGGAGCGGCAAATCTCAAAAATTTGTCCTCATTCCCATCACATATCACAGTCAACAATTGAAAAGCAAAAACCTCTATAACCTCATCTTTCCACACTTCGTTTTCTTTCTTCCTTCTTTTAGCAGAGACACAAGCCTTGCAGCACAAGTAAAATACATTGTATCCTGCCGCCCAACGTTGGCATATGCCCAAAATATACAAAACGTATATCCACTATAACTTCACTTACATGCAATACCTGCTTTCCATCATCACTGTTCACGAAAAGGGGACAAATAAAAACTGCAACAAAATAAAAGGGGTCGAAGACTTATAAATAACAACGCACCACGCTGGTCAGCGTCACTGAGCTTATAATGCTGAAGCAATGGTGGTATTTTGGCCGTCAATACTGTGGGTCTCCAAGGTCTGGAGCATGCTGCTGGTGCAGTTCCTTTCGTCACTCCCGTCTGAGCACTCCATAAAGCCGTTGCACAAGTTCTTCTTCAACAAACAATCTCCAAGAGGGCATCTGTGGATAAATATTTCAACAACTTATTTTTTACAAACGCCATTATTCTTCAGCAGACGAAAATTACTTTTGTTCAGTTGACAAAAATAAAGGCACACACAAAGAAATTCGTTTTCCTTGTATGTATGAATTAATTTCAGCTTGCTTTCAGCATTTGATTTAAATTATTTCTTCCTTATTTGCAGCAGATATGCAAAGGCAGGCTCAAAAATTGTGTTCATATTTGTGGAGTTTCCGTTGGTCAGTTGAAATGGAAGGATATCAAATCAATTTTCACAAATAGATATTTGATTCGTTTCCAGTCCTTATTGCAACCTTTTTCTTGTTGTTATAACTGATTGAAATTGAGTGCATGCATCAGGGTTGAAAATACAACACAGAAAACTGAGCAATCAAAGTGCTGATTTGGATTTCATGCAGAATTCCGTTGTCTGCAACCAGCGGTGGTTTGTTTTTACTGTATCATTATCAATGAATTCACAGACAGTCCATGTATGACAATTGACAACCGTATATACAAGGTTCCATAAAAAAAAATTGAACGACGTACTCCAATTGCTCAAAAATCTTCGCATTGACTATTTTCCAGATTCAATCAATGGCAATACTGTTCCAAAGACAAAAAATATACTTTGCCTATAAAATTGAGAAAAAGACAGCCAAATATATGACAGTACTGTAATATGAGACATCAAAACAAGGCATGTTTGATCAACAAAAGTGAATTAATGCTGTAAATTCATTTGTTGAGCATCAGCCAAGTAACGTAATGTACATAATAAAGAAAGAATCCATATAGGACTCGAAATTAACCTGTGGCCTTCGCAGACGGGAGTTTTCCACTTGGGAAGGTTGTCACTTTCCATGATGGCGCGCACCCATGACAAATACTGAGAAACCTTGGTGTAAACCCCGGGACGAGAGGCTCGTGCACACCCGTACCCATTGCTCGTCACACCGGCTAAAATCCACCGCCCGTCATCCTCCTAAAAAAAAAAAAAGGCAATACAGTACAGTACAGTATTGTACCTTGAGCAGGTCAAACAATCATGGATTGCCGATGATACATCATTAAGCATCATTTTGGTAAGATTCGATTGCAAAATAATCCCAGCGTTTAATTTTGAATCCATCGCATGATAATAAATATGCTCTGGGATTTTAAAGAGGATACTATTCAGGAGGATTTTCGCATCACATAACAAAATATCTTCTAAGGCGTTATTTTCAATGATTTAGTATTTCACTTTGCACTGGTAAAGAAAAAAATATGTACAGCATAATGGAAAAAATTAAAGAAATGCGAGGCATTTTTCAGCAAATTCAGATAAATTTGGAAGTGATTTAATGACAAGATTAAGAACATAAAAATTAACCTTACGCTACATTGCACCCACAACCATCTTTCCTTGATTAATTTTTGTATTAACTAATATTTTTAATTATTTTTTGCATTGAGAAAAGATGTTCATTAAAATCATTTAAATGTTACAAAATAAAAGAGAGATAAAAGAGTACAATACGACTGTATGAATAATAAAAATGTCAATTATATCTCTTTTGACAAATTTTCAGCAAATTGTTGATTGAGTGGAGAACTCTGGCTCAAGAGGAAGTTTTCCCTTCTCATCATGCAGCGTAATGAAAAATGTCTTGAAAATCTGTACAGATATCAGATTTCTAGAATTTAATGACAAAATCCATAGATTTTTTCAAATTGTTGAAAAAGATAGAAATACTGCACTGCACTGCATTTAATTCTCAGAGGAACTGGGACAATCCTTGATTTTACGTCGCAATGGGAAATATACAAAAATACTTATACAGTATATCTGTACACATTACTGAATAGAGTGAACAAAGTACAGTATAGGCATCTGAAAGTAAAATACAGTCTTATTCCCTATATAGATGCTGGTGACGGTGGGATTACCTGGCACATGAGAGGACCACCAGAATCCCCCAAGCAAGCGTCCCTGCCTCCACGTTCATATCCCGCACAAAACATGTTCTCCGTGATTCTATACAATGGGAAAAATACTGTCCGTTTCCTGCAGTCTTCAGTGGACAGCAGGGGCATCTGGACCTCTTGCAAAGTGTCCGCTGCAAAAAAAAGAAATTGACTCAGTAAAAATTACGACTGCGAAATAATTTCCAGCTATCTTTCTCACGGAAAATTCGGCCCACTTCAAACAGCTGACCCCATCCTGCTACGGTGCAAATCCTTCCGGTCTGAACCGGAAGATCCGGAGGTGGTAGACAAATGGGTCGAACGAAATCAGTGAGCTCAACAGCTCTTTCCATTCTCAACACGGATATGTCATTGATGAAACCTTTCAATGCAGCAATAATCACGTTTGAATTACCCAAGTGTCTTCAATCATAAATTTAATTGATGATACAGACCTGTGTCTTCATACTTGGGATGCAAAATGATGTGAGTAATGTGACGGACTTGTTCAAAAGGTGAGGCCAAGGATGTCCCTCTTCTCAAGGCTCCTAATCTTGCCACCCAATATTGATCAGTTGCACTGGAATAGATAAATAATGCGATGTCATATACTGTACACACTTTTCTATATGCATACATGGCACTTGCCCAAGCAAATTATCCATTGTTGTGTTACTATTTTTCAATCAGCATAACTATGTACTGGTGGTACCTAGCATTACAACCTGAATCTGTTGCCAAACTATGGTTGAATTGCGAGACACTTTGTAAAATTAAAAAAATATGAGTACTATACAACGCAAAAAAAATTGGTCAAAGCAGGTTGAATTCTGGGGCAAGGGTCAAATTGCAAGTCAGTGTTGGCCTCCCTGAAAATTCCGAATTGTGGGACAGTCAAATTGAGGGAGGTTGAAATGCAAGGTATCACATGTACTTATAGTAATAAATTCTGATATTACCAGCACAAAGTCCAAAACTTGATGAAACTGTTGTACTGTTGTCATAAAATAGTTATTTGAAAAGAACAACCATAAAAAAACTGTCAACTTGAACCTGTTTTATTTACATTGATTATATAAACTTCAGCATCTGTAGCACAAAACATAAAAAAATTATAACTGATATGGGTTGGGTGGGAAGGGGGTGTGGTTGTGGAAATCTTGATTGAACCTTGTGAACGCTGAAAAGCAGCAAATAAAGTGTTCTGTTCATTCATTCATTCATAATAACTGCAGAATTGAAAAATTGCTAATATTAACCTCAATCAGAAAACAAATCAGACATATCTTTAAAAAAACATAGGCTAAAAAAAATCCGTGTCTGCAGTATTCAAGACTGTGGCATCATTCAATCTATCAAAGATACAGGATGTTACTTTAAATTTAGACTCTCAAGTTTTAAAAATAATAGGCCAGGCAATATAAAATCCTGAAAAGAGAGAGGGATGAGACAATAAAAGCCAGCACTGACTGGTAGAAGCAGTGTCCAGCAGAGATCAGCCACTGCGGGGACATGAGGGTGCCTCCACACTGATACACGCCCTCCTTATACAGCGCTGCTATCCAAGGCCACGCCCCTCCGCGCGAGTTAGCACCGCCCACAATGCGCGCCTGGGGTCCGTGCGGCTTGGGTGAACTCGCTCCATAGCGTCTGCCACACTTGAGGGAACCGCATTGAACCCACAGCACGTCTTTCCTCGGGCATTTGGACTCCGTGTACGTCAAGCTACCTCTGTTTCGTTTTGCCCACACAGCACATAATAAAACAATGATTATGAAGAACCCTTCCCTTTGTTTTCAACCACCAGCAGCAGCACTCACCTGACCACACTCCTCCCGAGTAAGGCGTCTTCGGTCGTTTCTTCAGATGACTCAGAGTTACCGAATATAAGCTGGAAGAATAAATTGGCATCAGCAGTTCGCAGCGTTGGAGCTAAAGCTTGTTGCTGCTGGAGTCCATTCGCAGGGGCGTCGTATCTTCTTTCAACCAGTTCGAAATCCCTAATTTTCAGACACGTTTTAATTCCATGAAATATGATACATAAAGATATAGGAAACTAAGTTTCTGCAGATAAAGTGGCTACATTTGCTGGTTCTACGCTCGCATGTACAGTAATTTGGTTCTTTAAAACTCGCTACCTTGAAAGAAACGATGATTTTTCGCAACAGAACATAACATAAAGCAGAAACACGAGTCGAGATGAGGGGGTGGATATTTTATGCTATTTTAGGGTACGTTAGATGAAGCCACGACGAACACGTACCAACCAACAAGGTTTACGCACATTCTATTATGCTGCATATTCTCGGGATATACTGTAGAAGCAGAAGGAATACAAAAAAAGTCATCTCACTGATAAGTTAAAGCCTTGCAAGCAGCTCTGCCCAAATCGGTGATGTCCCAGTGCGTGTCTGCTTGTCTGACGACGTTTTCAAAGTTGTTCAAGCAGAGCTTACCCCATTTCCCGCTTTTTCTCACCATCAAGAAACCTATGAAATAAAAAGTAAGTCAGAACCAGTCAGAAAAGAAATACATGCAGGCATTCTTGCATGATTCAACCATGTCATTCACGAACCTCTGGAGTGATACGTAGGGTTGTCAGCTTCAATCAAAGATGGCGACACAGTGACACACCGGGATTCATCATCTCCAAAGGGACAGTCAGATTTCCCATCGCAAACTTTGTCCTCGCTGACACAGAATTGACTCTCTTGACAATTGTACATTGCTGCGCCATCTTTCTGCTCCTCACACCAGTCTGTTCATATATATATACATCACCAATAATATACAGCCATTAGTTTGGATAACAGAATTCCATACAAGTCACAGACGTACTGCACATGACAAACAAAATGGCAGCAACAGAAAACCCCTTTCCAAATCCCGCAGGAAATCGATCAACATGTGAACCCCACGCACGAACAACATTCTGCTTCCTTTCTTAGTACTTTAGTAGCATGTATAGTATTGTACCTATAGAGTACATACAGTATATGCAATACCGTATTTACGTGAGTGAGAGTTAAGACGCGCACCCCGATTTACTGACTGAAGGACTGCAATACAGTATTTTGAAAATTAGACACACCAGAATTTGAAGATGAATTGAAACTAAAGTACATTAGATTTAATTTCAATTCTTCCCTTTCCAATAATTGTTAAAATCGGTCCACAATTTTCCATTAGAATAAATTATGATGCGCATCTAAACTTTTTACAATTTTTTGGAAATGATGCTTTGCCCACCTTATGACGTTTCTTAATTTTTTTCTTTCTTGATTTCGAAAAAAATGTTCGCGGGGTACTTGAGTAAATACTGTACATGCTGATTCCGTGCCATGAAAGTCTCACATAGAATAATTACAATTTGATCTCATCAACTAAACGGTATGATTACCTCACGATGAATGAAAAACGAATCTATATCTTTTCACATAACGGACTATATGCGGGAAAATAAACATCAACACACCACAATTCTTTTCATCGCTAAAGTCCCAACAGTCGGGAACCCCGTCGCATATTTTCCTGGTCAAGAACTGGGCTCTGAGATAATCAGCGCAAGTGCAGTCGGCTTCGTCGCTGTAATCGTGGCAATCCCGCATTTGATTGCACCTGCTGTGGATGCTCACGCATTCGTCTCCCGACTTGCAAAAGAAGTGGTCCTTCTCGTTGCACACTGCGGACAAATACATATACATGGAATCACTGGTTCCTGTAGAGCATTGGTCCCCAACTTTTTTGGGCCCGCGGACCGGGGAAGTTTCAGAAAAGTTTTTCAGACTCAAAAAACTATTGCTTGAAAGACATTTTTACGGCAGTTATTAGAAAATGTTCTGCAAAAATCCAATTAAGAACCAATGAAGCAGGTATTACTGTGGGATGTCTTCAGAAAATCCTAAAGGTGGGCTTGAGGAAAGGTTTCTCAGAATCGATATTAAAATAATTTCTTTCAGTGGGTGAAAATGTGTCTGACGTGTTATTATTAGGAGAAATGCCAGCTTTAATTGTTCATCAGATTATCCAACTGTCATTGTCTTTCAGATATTCCAGATGAAGATAAGACTTTATTGCTAATTTTTAAAAATCAATTATGCAGAAGAAAATTACCCGCGGACCACGGGGTGGGGAACACTGCTGTAGAATAGTTACATACACCACCCTATAAATATGAATCTAAAAAATACTATTATCATATAATTCTTCCACTCTTCTTTTCCATATTCAGTCAACATTCATAATCAAATCTGAGAGTTTATGCATCGGCTGTCCTGTCACCATATTTTAGAGACTATACACGCGTAATTCACAAAATTATAAAAAAAAATACATATATCTTTCATGAACAGCAAAATAAATTAGAGAAAAACGGAAAATAATCAAGATTTCGGGCACAATCTTCAACTTTCATGGTTCTTCACTCGACCCGTGCAGAAATGAACTTTAACGCTCAACCGTTTTTCTTTACAAATTAAATAGGTGTCGCCCGAATAACTATAAGAGAATTTATTGAGATATACAGAAAGAATCAGCAGCACACCATGAACTTCGTGATGGCATGATGACTCACCAAGATCAGAGGCCAGACTCGCATTATCATCGGCAGTCCCTGACGCATGGAAAACACTCGTCACCATGGAGACAACAGTGTTATCAACTTGCGGCCCCGGCTTAGCAGTACTTCCATCGCTATTATGCACAGTGTTTGTCAAAAATTGTTCCTGAGGATGAGTAAACTTCTCGTCCTGCTGGGTCTCCAGCTCAGTATCATCGGCCGCAGTAGCCCCCGTAACTGGATCCGAGTCGGCTTCGTCGCTGTAATCGTGGCAATCCCGCATTTGATTGCACCTGCTGTGGATGCTCACGCATTCGTCTCCCGACTTGCAAAAGAAGTGGTCCTTCTCGTTGCACACTGCGGACAAATACATACAGTACATGGAATCACTGGTTCCTGTAGAAGTGTAGAGCATTGGTCCCCAACTTTTTTGGGTCCGCGGACCGGCGAAGTTTCAGAAAGTTTTTCAGACTCAAAAAACTATTGCTTGAAAGAATTTTTTACGGCAGTTATTAGAATATGTTCTGCAAAAATCCAATTAAGAACGAATGAAGCAGGTATTACTGTGGAATGTATTCAGAAAATCATAAAGGTGGGCTTGAGGAAAGGTTTCTCAGAATTAATATTAAAATAATTTTTTTCAGTGGGTGAAAATGTGTCTGACGTGTTATATTATTAGGAGAAATTCCAGCTTTAATTGTTCATCAGATTATTCAACACTGTCATTGTCTTTCAGATATTCCAGATGAAGATAAGACTTTATTGCTAATTTTTACAAATCAATCATGCAGAAGAAAATTTCCCGCGGATCACGGGGTGGGGAACACCGCTGTAGAGTAGTTACATACACCACCCTATAAATATGAATCTTTCCATATTCAGTCAACATTCATAATCAAATCTGAGAGTTTATGCATCGGCTGTCCTGTTACCATATTTTAGAGACTATACACGCGTATTTAATTCACAAAATTGAAAAAACATATATCTTTCATGAACAGCAAAATACGTTAGATAAAAACGGAAAATAATCAAGATTTCGGGCACAATCTTCAACTTTCATGGTTCTTCACTCGACCCGTGTAGAAATGAACTTTAACGCTCACCCGTTTTTCTTTAAAAATTAACTAGGTGTCGCCCGAATAACTATAAAATAATTTATTGAGATGTACAGAAAGAATCAGCAGCACACCGTGAACTTCATGATGGCATGATGACTCACCAAGATCGGAGGCCAGACTCGCATTATCATCAGCAGTCCCTGACGCATGGAAAACACTCGTCACCATAGAGACAACAGTGTTATCCACTGGCGGCCCCGGCTTGCGTCATGAAGGTAGCGATAATACGTGTCACAAACAGTTTTTAACAAGGACTCCTACTCATTTGAAGAGCAGGACGACCCAGAGGTCGAGTCATAGTAGCCGGCGTCATCGGGGGCATTGACCTAGGCCAGTAGTGAATCCGAAAGTGAACTCTTCCTTTGGCTCCATAATCAACGTCGGAGTCGCACTTGTCACTTCCTCCGTAGTCTTATTCACGAAGATCTCGTCCAACAAATCCGTGATGCTCTGGTTCTCCTTCAACACTATCGGCTTCACCGGATATCCCTTCAGGGTAGTTCCTGTAGTGAGTTCCATTGATGGACGCTTAGTGACCAGCATCATCTGCTGATTAGCAACAGTCTTGTTCTTCGGTGAATCGCGGAACAACCCAGGGATTGCTTGCGGCCATGCAAATCCATTCCCAAACCACTTCTCAAACACTGTGCCAAGTTGACGAGATGGTGTTGCAGATGAACCACTGTCAGAACCTTCCGGTGGAGCCACAGGGAGTGACGATGAAGTCGAATGAATAAGTTTACTGTCAGCGGCTACGCGAATATTTGCGAAGTGCGACAAGAGTGATTTCTGTTGCCGCTGATTTTTGGATGAATGAAATTCTTGAACAATGCCGAGTTTGTTCACGAACTGCTTTGCGGATTCGTCCACCGTTGTCTGATCCTTGGATCCGCTTTGCACTACTCGAACAGTAGGAGGAAGTTTTGAGATTTGAATGACCTTTCTTGAAGGTTTTTCCGAGTCCAACGGTTCACTGTGCACCACGAAAACTGATGTTTCATTATTATCCGACTTTTGATCTCGGGTGTTCACTCCAAGAACGGTGCTTATCACTTTCACGTTACCACCTTCGATTTGAATCTCCGTGGGGATTTGTGGCTTCCTGACTTTGCTGGACAGGTCGTAGATCTTTGTCACCTTACCTGGGATGGATATCTCGACAGTAGTGGTTTGTTCTGTGGTCTCGGTGACAGTTTCATCGTCAGTTGCCGTTGTCAGCGTTGTCGTAGTAGTCTCTATCCCTTCCTGTTCTTCTTCGTCGAGTCTCTTGTGATACCGAATCCCACCAACTTTGCTCAGCGTTACAAGCTTCATGTCACCCGAATCGGACTTGGGAGTGGTGAAGAACTTGAGCCAGTCTTCGTCGAGTGCGGGATCGAGTTCGACTTCAGGGTCCCTTCGGTGTTCTTTGTTGGGCAGAGGTCTGAGAGACTCTCGGAACCCGGAATAAGATGTCGGAGATGGTTCAGGCAAAATCACGGCCGGAGTGGTTTTCCATAACGGAGGCGGAGGACTGGCTAACGTGCCACTTATGTACGACTTCTGCGGAGGCAAGTTCATCAGGTTCATGGTGGTTGTTTCGGAATCGTTTCCATCCTTGGGGTTGTCTTGTCCGGATGCCTTGATGTACGATGCTATGTCGACGCCGAAAAGATCGCGGATGATTTCGGGGTCGTAAGGAAGAGACGCGAGATGACTCGGGATCTGGGGTTTTATTCCGGGTTTCTTCTTGCTTGGGGCAGGGACTGACCCGTCCCTTTCCTCGGATGAGATGGAGTATGTGACGGAGATCTTTTGGTTTGCCTGGCTGCTGAGGGTTGATTGAGTGACTGGAGGCTTTGTCACATCCACAGCGATCCTGAAATGTAAATAAAGAAATCGTTGTGCATACGGCAGTCGTATAGGAAATAATCTTGTATTATTCTGTGCTAAGCTTCATTTTTCAACAAATTCATAAAATTGAGTTTATCTTCGCTAGCTGGCAGAGTAGGTAAAAATTTGAAGAATGATGAAGATTTCAATAATTTTTGTTCTTGGGAGTTAGGCATGTAAACACGCATGAACATGTTCACTGCTTTGGCAATTTTTTTGCGTTTTTGCATTGATATTTTTTATTTCACGAAGTGTCTCGCAATTTGACTGCTTTGCAATTTGACCCTAGTTTGGCAACGGATTCGGGTCACATTGAAATGAACCACTTGTAATCGTATTTGAGCTTTTTCAAGTCAGCAATTTCCTACTAAGCTGGTTGCAAAAAATGTTAGCAAGATAGTAAAATACTTTCATTACCCCAACTTCGTAAAATAACCCCGTGAATTTTCCAGCATATCCAAATTGACTCAAGTCCTGGACAGTTGTCTAGTACACATTATCCCATCAATTATGTACAGCAGGGTTGCCAAACTCCGGCCCCCAACCACTTCTTGTAAATTGGAAATCACTCATGCAAAATATACGCGGGTACACGGACAACACGGTTTTCGACATTTGAACACAGCTGGGGAAGTAAGTGTATCCAAAGTCGATTGATACATCATTAATATTCATTTAGTCATGATCTTAGTTGCATTAGGCTTGGAATAATGCACAGACTCGAAGTGCAAAGAAATGTAGAAAATGAACTCACTCATCAGCTCCTTCTTTTTGTTTTTCCTCTTCTGCTTCTTTATCCACCGGCTCTTGCTGAAATTGCATGTTCATCATCATTTCCTGACTTTTGTCAGACTTGGCTCGGTCATTCGAGTTAGGCTTTATAGGGACTTAAACGCAGTCCTCTCTTAGTTTATTCAAGGGCTCGACGTCAAGTCAGAACCCCCAGCTTCCAGGTAGGCAAAGCTGTAGTAGTCCTAGAAGTCCTTGAAGACGGAGAATGACCCTCTCAGGGACTTCATCTTCATATTCCCGGTGATCCTCGGGATGGTAAACATTTTCCAATTCAACGAGCTCAGTAACAGCAGGTTCCTCTTCGTCTTCTCTTTCTTCCGGTACAGGATTCTCCTCTGAGGGTTCTTCTGGGTACTCGTAGTAATAATAATCGTCGTTCACGGGGTCTTCCGACGCTGTTTCAGGCTCCTGAGGTGATATTTTCTCAATCTCAGGCAGAATTGGCTGCGGCGAAGGTGATGTGCTTGAGTGGATAGGAATCAACTGTGGCTCATGTTTCACTTCTTCAACAACCAAAATGCCAGCACTCATTCCACCGCTAGGTTTCTTGTGCGTATTCGAAATTGGCACCGAGACGTTTATCGTCGTAGTCGACGGTGACACGGCGTTGTTTTTGTCATTGTTGCTTTTGAAAGAAAATCCGGTCCCGATGAGAATGTCTTGGACCTTGTTTTCCTCTGCTGGGGTCGGGGTCTGAATTTCACCGTAGCGATCAAGAATTCGATTTTGGGGCATGTTTGGTCGACGTCTGAAGTTGTTGTTGTTGTTGTTATTGTTGTTGTTTGGGGTAGGAATGTATGGAATGTGGAATGCGGGTCGTTGTTGGGGTCGGAAGAAACCTTCTACCAAAGGCGGCGGGGTTGTGGTTTGGGGTCTTTGCTGCAGCGGGCGTCGTCTAAGGCCCGACCCAGGTAGAGGGCGCTGCGGTAGTCCCGTAATCTTTGGCCTGATGACACATCAAATGAAATGTTGAAAAAATTTCTATGATGAATGCTTTCCGGCATCATTTTTGAACCAAGCTCAACCGATGATTTTCATACAAAGAAACATGAATAGGGCAAAACGCTTTCATGTGAAAATTACCCAAAACTTTGCAGAAAAGAAAAATTGACAGAAAAAACACGATAAGCGTTTATCTGGAATTCTGTCCAAGCAAAAATTAACTCAAGTTCTAGCTTGAACCATGTTTGCAAAGCTGACTGAACCAAAGTTATCCGACCAGACTTAAACGCGTCCCCTTGGGTTCCTGTTGAGGCCGAAAAGTTTCGAGAAACTTGTTACAGATGTCACTACAAAATATGTGAAAAGTCATTGATATTCAATTCTATTCTATTCTCCGCGAGAGGTATACTGTACTGTATATAATATTATTTCTGGTACAGTAAACGGTAAAGCATTCCCTCAAAATTATTTGTGTGTCACGTTCAGCACACTTTCTTTTTTTAAAGAATGATTCCAAAAAGCAGCAATGTTGCAATAATCAATTTTTAAAATGCTACGAGACTGAACTCAAGAATATCAACAGGAAACTCAATTTTCATTGTCTCAAGAACATACGCAGAAAAGCCGAGAGAGATCGTGAAAAGGTTGCTTCATCAAAAATAGTGAATACCCCTGTACACGAATCACAATTGCTATCAAATTGGAAGGTAACAACCCAACCCTAAATATCGTGGCTTTTGTAAAAATGATTTTTTAATATCAGCAATTCTGACGATAATTTCCAGTTTTTCAATCAGCCTGATAATTTTTGAAAACACACCCTTGCAACCAGCCATCAAAAGCTAGCAAGGACAAAATTGAGCCATAAATTATTTAAACGTCGAATGTCAAGAAGTGCCTTCACTAATTTATTAATTTTTTCCTTTGGAAGCTTGAACAGGCGCAAACGCGTATCCCTTCAAAACCAACGCAGCATTGATCGATTTCCATCGAAATCCGAAATATTTACCTCGGAACTTTGGTCGACGGAGCTTGCGGAGTGACAGGAATATTTGGTGGGCGGAAATTGAGCAACTTAGTGGCCGTTGTCGCCTTATTGGTGCCGGAAGAGTCGTGCAAAAAGCCGGAAGCGTAATTTGCACCGGGTTTAACAACAGCGTCCAGAGGTCGAACGGCGAGTGGAATATCCCGGTTGGGTATCATTTGCACCTTGAACACATTTTTAAAAACAGTATTCAAATACAGTACTGTATTGTATATATACTCGATGTCAGATTTTTTTCTTGCGTCTTATTTTTTCTTTCTCTCCCTCGCAATTTCAACCTGCCAAAAAATTAACGCGGAAATGTCTTCCGCGTTTCTATTTTTTCTTCTGATTTATTGTCGGGTGGAATACCTTGGTTTGGCTTGGGATCTTGAACTTGTTTGCCATAATGATTTCAAATGTACTCTCGACACCAGATTTTCCTGAATATTACCGTATTCCTTCTTGATTCTTCACTTTTTCTTTTTCTGTTGTTTTCATGGTTCTTTTGCGCTGAACAGAGAAATGGCTAAAATATTGTAATTACTTTTTCATATATCAAATACCCACTCCTTTTCCAATAACCTTGTGAGTATAATACTCCAATTCATTTCTCAAGTCCCCATTTTTGCAAATCAGCTTGAGGATATAGATTTAGCAGAAAAATGAAGCTGATTGAAGTAGACAGAGAAAAAAAAAACGCATACAGTATATTTCAAGAAATAAATGGGTGTCTGCGTGACCTAAACAGATGCCTTTAATATTTGATGAGTTTATTTCTGCCATCCAAGGCTACGTCTCTTATTCAACGCGATCAAACTTCACCCACTTGAATTAAAATAAGCCTAACTTACATACAGGCTTGTTATTTTCTCAAATGACCGAAGTGATGGAGGTACTCGCCTTTGGTTCCCGTCATCACCTATTTTACCAGTGAACTCTCTCTAAACCGATCTTGTCTACAACAATTTTCTCTATGTAACGATTTTTTACAGCAAACTCTCCCCATTTTATAGACATTCTCCATAACTCTGCAACAAATGCTATTCTGCTGTACCCTGGAATTTTGTTATAGAAAGAGTCCACCTTGTACCGCGAATGGTTCAATGAAAAAGAAGCCGGCGACCTTAATTTTGCAAGTCCCACTTTTTTTGGGGAAAAAAACACGTGCGTCATGCATTTGCACAAATGTAAGCCAGATACTCAATAATGCCCAAGAAAAAAAAATGATAAATTAAAAGAATAGGAACGCACTTTGGAATCGTCGTGGCGGTTAGCAATAGTCTTGGGCGGGATCTGTCCCCGAAACGGCGGCCTCGGGAAGTACAGCGACGGATGGAACCCCGACTCCAGGTGCGACGGCGGCGGGGTCCAACCACTGGCAGCTATAATCGGCGGCGCGTAAGTCGTCGGCTGCACGACAATCTTGCCTCCACCACCTCGTGTCGAGCCCGAGGCGGCCACAGATTTCCGCGGCGGTGGTGAGGAGGAGGAAGAAGAAGCAGAAGAGGACGATGAGGACCGCGACGGCACCAGCAGCGCTGGCGGCGGCGGCTGAAGCGGCGGCGGAAACGCGCTGCCGATCAAAACCGAGTCGAGTAACAGGTCGTTGTCATTGGATTCGCGTTCCGATGGCAGGATGCTGGAGCTGGATGAAGACGAGAGCTTCTTGGTGATGAGCACGTTGGACGACGGCGGGCCAGCGATGACCTTCTGGAAAATGCCGTTGTCCGGGTCATTTTCCGGCGGCGCCAACTCGTCACTTCGTCTGCGGATACCTGCAATTATTCAAATAATTGATTCATTATCTTTTTCAACAGTAGAAAATACTGTACCGCGCAAAACAATTCAGCCTGCTCTGGCAACGAGAAGCACTCCCCTCTTTGATTAGATCGCCGAATCAACACACAAAACAAATCCAGCAAACTACAGTTTTTGTGGTAAAATCGCGAAATTAATTCAAAACTGCTCACGAAAACCCCAACTTTCATTTTTACAGTGCAATATCATTACAACAAAGGCACAGTAGGGACCTTTTAAAAATCTACCATAACAGAAAAAATTAGTTTCATCAAAATGCATGGTTTTTTTATACATTTAATGCGGGTAAAATTTTGGATAATTGGGTGAAACTAAAATGGTGAAGTGCTTTTGAAAAATACGTAAAGGGAACTTATTATGATTTCTACCTCTTTTTGATAAACTCTTCTTATTTTGAACCTGCTTTCCGTCAATTATTCTAATAATCTGCTGATCTTGAAAAATAATTTATAAAAAAGTTGGGTATAAGAAAGACCTCATTCCAAAATAATTTATTCAATCAAACCCATTTGTTCTTTGAATAAGAGTTTAATTCTTCAAGTCATACATTGTTCATCTAAAAAAAAGCCATTGCAGAATTTGCTAAAGAACCTGATTAAATCATGAGACAAACGTCATGCAGGATATATTTTGGTATACAATATTTCCTCTTAAAAAAGCTCTGATTCAAAATGAGTCAGGTTTTTTTCCGTTTTTCTTTACATGATGAAATACAGTAATTCTAATTGTCCATTCATAGAATCAGGGCCGAAAATTCGTTTTAATTAGGTTTCAGCTAAAAATGAGCTCGTAAAGATAAGATTATTCCAACATTGTAACTATGAGGAAACTTCTGGGATCACGGAAAAAATCTTTATAATGAAAAAATCGTTGTAACGGAATTTTACTACAGCTGAACATCCCATCATGACGGTCAAGGCAGCTCCGAATATTTTTCGACATCCTGCATATTTTTACGTCGGACAATGAAAAATATCCTACGGCTTTGAGAGTCCATCATTCCATGCTGATTATTCTTGCAGATTGTGATCCGCAAGGTTATATCGCGTCAGGCTCGGCACTTCGAGTAAAAATAATTTATAAAAAAGTTGGGTATAAGAAAGACCTCATTCCAAAATAATTTATTCAATCAAACCCATTTGTTCTTTGAATAAGAGTTTAATTCTTCAAGTCATACATTGTTCATCTAAAAAAAAAAGCCATTGCAGAATTTGCTAAAGAACCTGATTAAATCATGAGAGAAACGTCATGCAGGATATGTTTTGGTATACAATATTTCCTCTTAAAAAAGCTCTGATTCAAAATGAGTCAGGTTTTTTTTCGTTTTTCTTTACATGATGAAATACAGTAATTCTAATTGTCCACTCATAGAATCAGGGCCGAAAATTCGTTTTAATTAGGTTTCAGCTAAAAATGAGCTCGTAAAGATAAGATTATTCCAACATTGTAACTATGAGGAAACTTCTGGGATCACGGAAAAATTATTTATAATGGAAAAAATCGTTGTAACGGAATTTTACTGCAGCTGAACATCCCATCATGACGGTCAAGGCAGCTCCGAATATTTTTCGACATCCTGCATATTTTTACGTCGGACAATGAAAAATATCCTACGGCTTTGAGAGTCCATCATTCCATGCTGATTATTCTCGCAGATTGTGATCTGCAAGGTTATATCGCGTCAGGCTCGGCGCTTCGAGTCCACAACGGAAGAAGAAGAAATATGGCAGAAAAATGACTGGGGCTCAAAAATTTGCGGGTGTAGCGCGAGAAATGACTTACGTTCCACCAGGATTGAATCGATATCAATCGCTATGTCCTTGAATGCGATCGGCTTTAGAGACATAACCTCTTGTGAGATGACTTCGTGCACTGCTTTCGTAAGATCGTCAATCGCACTATAAAGGAAAACATAAAAAAAGAACAATATGAAGATTTGAAAGAAAAAATGAAGGTTGAAAAAAACGATATACTCCACATCTTCTTCAACTCTTTCAAACAAACAAAATTGGATCCCATGGGACCCAAGTAACAATTCAGCATATCAGTATAGTGGCCAAAAGGGTACTGTGCTGTATGGAGGCTAGCATTTTCTGGGTATTACAAATCTTGGAGTTGAACGCATGCCAAAAAATACGGTACTCTCCTGTTATCTCAGTACCTACTTTCCTGTTATCTCAGTACCTACTTTCCTGTTATCTCAGTACCTACTTTCCTGTTATCTCAGTACCTACTTTCCTGTTATAAGTAAAGTTAGGCTAGGTCAGGTTATGTTAGTTAAAAGATATTTGTAACTCACATAACCTGACCTAGCCTAACTTTACCTAACGGCCTCCCAAAATCAGTTTCAGCAGAATGCAGAAAAATAAAATTCACAGTTTCTGGTAGGTCGTCGTGATTATGAACTTGTCCCAAAGAATTGTCTGGATGGTAGTGCGGTCTAGGAATGAGGTACTGAAATAACAGGGAAGTACCAAAAATACTGTATCAAAATTTCCGAGGAACACAAGAGGCGTAGTTTAAAAACTATTGCTCGACGCCACACATACGCAATTTCAACTATTTTCCGCACAAGGACAATTTTGTTTCTCGAAGCGATACACAAAAAATAAAAATGGCACAAAACACGAACTTACTGCGAAATTTTCCGGCGATCTAAATGAACTTTGAAGAACACCCGAAAGTGGTCGGTCCCATTCCGAAACCCTTCAACTTTCACGTGATGAAATCCAGCTCCCAGCACGCTCGATTTAAAGACCTCCGATAACTGTAAACAAAAAAAATAAATACAGTAATACATTTAAAAATATATTCCTCAAAATTAAATAAAAATCCCGATCGGAACCACGAAAGCAAAAAAAGAAGATGATCTAATGATCAACACGAGAGCAAGAGAAAAAAAATTCCAGGGAAACTCAAGAGTTAATCGTTTCCGTTAACCAATTTTCAAGCAGAACCAGATTCTTCCCGCAGTACCAATTTTTTCCAAGACCGTTACGACTAGTTTGAGACCGATTATCTACTGTTACAACAACAACAAAAAACGGCGTTTTTCCAGAATTTTTCCGTCCACGGGACTCCTCATCAACATCTCTTCAAAAGTGCCCAATATTAACAATTTCGTCTTTTGGTTCCCTGGCTAATTTCTTCGCAATCACGGACAGGAAACGATTTCTTCAATCCTTCAAACGAAAAATAAAAGTTATATATATTTAAAAAAAAACAGGTTCATAACTCCGCCGCTTCAGTACTTGTTTTCCCAGCGCAAGGAAAAAAATGTGTCATCGCCTGCAGAAACATCGCAGTTCTTCACCATCAAGAAGCAATGTTCACAGTTAAATTCCATCGAACAAAGAGCCTTGAAGGGACCAGGATACGATAAATTTGCCTCCTGCTAAAAGATATATTGCCTATCAACAGGCGTTTGGAAAATGAACAGGTTCTTTTCACTTCCGCTTCCACGACTTGAGAATTTTCTCAACTGCTACATGGGTTCGCCTGAATTTCACAAAATTTCGTAAATTTGAGTCGGATCATGCTTTAACTACTTGGGTAATTTTACTTGAGCTAAATGAGGAAGGAAGAAGTACAATTACAGAATATTGCAGTAAAAAGTAGTATACTATTTTTTGAAGCATCAGTTAATATTAAAAGTACTGTACACATGAGAGAGAGAGAGAAATCAACAATACAACCGAGTAAGAACGATGTACAGTACTGTCCACACGTAACACGAATATTAAAAAAAAATACCCAAAGGGGGGTTCAAGACATGGGAATTGAATGAGAACCCAGAGGAAATTTTATTTTTCGCAAGGTGAGCAATTCAGGCCATAATTGCTTGACTCCCAAACAAGAAAAGCTGGACAAACATATTAAACATATTTTTTCAGACTCTCATGAAATAAGCGGAGCTCGATAAGAGGGGGAAAAGCGGGGGTGCATTCAAAAAATGACCCAAAGAACTCTAACCCATTCAAAAATGGGCTAGGGATTTATTATGAAATTTATAAAGTACTGTATTACACACCCTGTATCCAATTTGGAACATGTGTTTAATATTCTAAAGTGAGAATGCATTACTTTACAAAGTCGGGACTTCTCCAGAATTTTTGCTTCACCTATATTCCTCAACATCTCATCAAAAATATACAAAATAATTTATTTCGCGTTGAATTTGTGGCCAGTTTATTTGCAATCACAGAATCAAGTGCTTCGAAATCAATGAAAAGTTATGCTATAAAAGGTTCATTACTCCGTCACTTCAGTACTTGTTACCTAACACAAAAAGTCAAATTTCAAAGGACCAGCAAAAAATTCAACTTAGGGAGGTTTTGACAGTACTTTCCTGTTATCTCAGTACCTCAGTACCTACTTTCCTGTTTTCTCTGTACCTTCCCTCTGACCAATGTAACCTGACCTAACCTAACTTCACCTAACCACCTCCCAAAATCAGTTTCTGCTTTCTTTGGGTTTCTGCTGAAACTGATTTTGGGAGGCCGTTAGGTAAAGTTAGGTTAGGTCAGATTATATAGTTACAAATATCTTTTAATTAACATAACCTGACCTAACCTAACTTTACCTAACCGCCTCCCAAAATCAGTTTCAGCAGAATGCGGAAAAATAAAATTCACAGTTTCTGGTAGGTTGTCGTGATTATGAACTCCTCCTAAAGATTTGTCTGGATTTAAGTGCGGTCCCGGAATGAGGTACTGAGATAACGGGAAAGTAATGTTTCGACCAGGGGAGGTTTGGAATTATAGAGGTTTGAGCTGCAACACATAGCTCTTTAAATCTATGAAACATGGAAAAATAGCCTAAAATTGTAAATGGTGATATTCTGGGGCTTAAATGGCTTCTTAAATGATTTGAAAGGATGCTGAACTTGTAGGCAGGGGTTCATTTGCCCAATTAAGTCTTTCACTTCCTTTTCAGAAGCATCAATTTTGTATTGTACTGCTTTTATATTTCTTGTGTCAAGAAAATCATATCCAACAGGCCACAGAAAATTCGACTTGAAGAGGTTTGAGGGGAAAAGCCCTTTGAGTTAGAGAGGTTTTTTGTATATTGTTTCTAAGGGGATTCTGAGGGGATCTGAAAAAAAATTCGTTTGCGTACATATGAGGCAGCACAGTTGCAAACAATTCAAAAATTAAGAAATCCATTCGGTTCAGCTCTAAACGAAATTATACACAGAAGTTATATTTTTCCAACATAACAATCTCAAGGTGGCTATACCATGCAGAATAACTTTTTTTGGTAAATGTTATACTTCTGTTTGTGTCTCTCAAAAATATCTCTTGACGCATTTAATGATTGAACATTAACGTAACGGTAAATACGCGGGACAATGATGAATTGATCGACAGAAAATCGGCAATAAATTCCAAGTACCGTAATACACCGGACAAATGATGAAATAACTCACCAAACTCCGATAAAATTCCGATTTCCGTCTGAACTCTTCGGACTCGAAGCTGGACAAGTTTTGCCCGTACCTGTCTCCGCCAATCACGTTGAAGCCACCTTGAAACTGAGCCATATCTTGGAAATGAAATGAAATGACAAGACATACAGCGTCAGACAACTCCGAATCAAGGACAAAGGAAATTGACTATACGGGCACCAACTCACATTTTTCGAATTCCGGATCGTTGGTCAGCACTGGAAAAAAAAAGAGAAAAACGCAGAACATAATAATTTTCCGTTCTTGAAATGGCAAAAAAAAATTCTTCGCGTCCACGTCTCAAATTTGAAATGTACGTAAATTTTTGTTGTAAGGTTTTGAAGTGTGAAGGTTGCCCCAAAATGTTCATCAAAGATTAAAAAGTCAGTCAGTCTACTTACTTATGAAATCCTTGGATTTATTGCAATTCATCAACAGGGATTCAGAGTATTCTGAATCAGAAGCTTGTGTATTCCCTCAGAGTTCATTTCCATGCATGTTTTTAGTGATGGATTCATCCCTTAGGGAAGTTAATTAATCTTGGCATTGCGGCCTTCTGTTGGGCAAGCACGCCACACAATAATAAATAATATAAATTCTTGGAAATAGAAAATCATGTCCCCTCCTCAAAATTGCAGTGTCCACAGCATCCTTGACTATATAATTCCTGAGCTATTAAAGTTGTTTAAACTATTGAAGGTTAAATATATTTCTGAGTACATAAGCAGCTCATCTAGATCAGATCATCATCATTAGTTAATTAGTTAATTTGAGTTATTCATTATCCAACTCATCCTTAGCTGCAAGTGTCAAGAACAGTTTGCTGAGTCATTTATCAATTTACCCTGTGAAATACATTTATCCTGTTAAACTATGAATTCCTGGTCCTGTCCCAGACTGATTGTTGCATTTCATTGCGTTCCTCAACACTTAACATCAGCTTATATTGTGGTGACGTCTGTCCCCAATATAAATTGGTAGCAGACACTCAAGTGCTGTTTCTTGATGCAGTCAAACAAATAAAATTGTTTGTACCAAATTTAAAATTGTCTCTGAATTACAAGGATGTATTACACAGTTTTGAGAAATTTCTTCCTTGCCAAAACCTTACCATTTTTCAAGATTTAAACTCTGTTCTGAGCAGGTTCTGAGGAATCCAGAAAACTAAATGAGTTGGTAGGTTTGTGTGTACAAGCTTCATTTTCATGCAAAGTTGCTTTTAAAATTTACTCGCGAGTGCACCACAAAAATTAGGAAGAAAATGAACTGAACTTGAATTAGTCATAGCATAAATTCTGAAATTGCCATTACTTTCAAAATTATTACAATACACAACTGTACTTTAAAAGAAAACCTATTTTTTCTTCTCCACTCTGCGTGAGATCACGAACAATTCAAATTTCTATAAAGACCTTGATGATGGAATGACATAACTTCCAAGAAACCCATTTTACAGCAAAATGAGTACTTTTGAGACGGTCCATAAGTTTCGAAAAAAAATCGGGATTTTATTTTCCAATACTAAAACGGTTTGGTTCCCATTACCCCTTATAGTCAGTGGAAAATCATACCTTTCAAATTCAATATCCGCCAGTTTCAAAGATTTGTTTCGTATGATAATTCCAATGCATTTTCCGAGTCCTTCGCTATTTGACATGGAAGGCTATTGAAGATTTGTTTCGCGTATTTTGTATTTTTTAAATCTGAAAGGGTAGACATATTTTCCATTCGCGGAAAGACTTTTCAATGACGGAAAAATATCCTTTTCAGTGATATCAAGGAAACAAAAACTCGATTTGCATTAAAATTCTAAAACCCACGGACACCCCAATAAAAGCTAAACAACTTCAAGCGAAGTTCAGAGGGATCATGAAAAAAAATCAACTAAGGGAGTTTTTTCAAGTTCGGGAAACCAGCCTTTTTGCTTGAGCTAAAATTAGAAATCACAAGAAAAAAAAAATAGCTGATCTTCTGGGGAATAAACTGCAAAGGTCATTGACAAAAGATGCTGAACTTGGAGGCAAGGGCATATATTAGCCTGATTGGTCACTTCCTTCTTATTGATGCTTTCGAAGTAAATCATCAAGTTATAAATCTTTTTTTCGATTTCCTGGGTCTTCAGAATAATGGCGTCAGGGCCTCCATCAGACACTCGAGGGGGAAATCGCCAGGAAATTCAGCACAGAAAAAGAAATGTTTTCTATTAGAAGAGATTTGAATTAGCTATAGGTTCTATAGGATAACACGATGATGATCTTTCCATTTTTCCGAGGATGGGACTTTGACTTGGCTGGCTTGCAAAATTAATTCAGTTATTAATGTCTCCGAAAATTCTCCACACTCACTTCCCAAATAAACGGCCACGGCGACGATGCCGAGCACGGCGAAGATAACGAGCAAAACAGCAGCGACGAGCAGCACAGAGCACAAGGACTTGGCAAAGCGCTTCCTGTAGCCCGACGAGGCGCTGGAGTTGAGGTCGAGGTCAACCTCGTGACCCAGACCCGAAGCGGCGTCCTCGCCGCCGTAGAAGGACGCAGCGGACGGCGCCGACGTCGGCGGCAGCGGCGAATACATGTAGTCGTGGTGATGATGGTGGTGATGATGATGCGGCGGCAGCTGAGACGCTGTCGGTGGTCCAGCCCCGGCTGCTGCGGCGGCGGCGGCAGTGGCGGCGCCGAGTGACCGCCGCGATTGGCGGATCTCTCGGTGGCGCGACAACAGCGAGGCGCGCTTTTCGTCGCTACGGAAGAGCCATAATACCGGCATTATTCACGGAAAAACGTGTACAGTACAAATCTTCTTCTTCAAGAACTCTTAACCAAAAATTAACCATATTGGGTGTGTCAGCATTCTAAAGAGAGATTAATGATGATTTTTAATAAACTTTTAGAATTTCCTTTCAACAATGTTAACCCCGAAGGTTTTCGAGGTATGTGAGTGAGAATCCAATTTTTAGGCAGTCCATCAATCAAAGAATGCCGTAATTCCAGTAAAACCTCAGCAAGACAAATCTCAAGGAGCCAAAAAAAAAAATTATACAACATTCGACTTGGGGAACCAGCAATTTTTGTTGCGGGAAAGAAAGATGAATCATGGGGAATTGCAGTTGGTAATATTCTGGGCCTTGAATTGCTTCTTAAATGAGGTGATAGGGTATTGAACTTGAGGGCATGGTTTCATTTGTCCAATTGATCTTATTCGATTCCTTTCAAAACGCATCAAGTTACATTTTTATTGCTCTTTCCTGCGTCAAAAAATAATTAGTGTAATAGCCAAAAAGCCCCAACCCAGAAAATCCGAGTTCTGGATAGGTTTGAGGGAAACCTTTGTATTTTGGGAGGTTTTCAATTACTTTTTTTTCCCCCCAAGGGAATGGGAATAAATGTTTAAAAAACGTCGAGATGGGGAAACATTCGAAGTCGGAAGGTTTGACTTATTGAGGTTTAACTTATGCAAAAATGGTATCAATAAAAATTATGATGATATCATGAAGTAGGGCGCACATTTTCGTCGGCCCTCCTTTATTCTCGTCCCTCAAGATGTTGAACAGAGATTGGCGTAACCCATAAAAATGGGTCACGAGCTTCGGGACACGTTAATTCTTTTTTTAAAGGTCGAAAATGGCCAGACTAAATCGACTAACCCGGAGGTGAGGATGGCAGGAAGATTGCTGGGTAGTGTGTGGGAGCCGAGGACTCTGGAAAAAGGCGGCGGGGAGGGTTTCTTGAGCAGTTGCTGGTCCAGGCGGCGGAATGACTGGCGGGGCGGCAAGGCCAAACTGTCGCCGGCAATCGAATCAGCTTGCCCAGATGTCGCCTGTACACCAGCGAAACAAAAGACCAGAACATCACATTAATTTCAACATTGTAAATTCTTGTGCAACACATAACCACCACAAAAAAAGAACCTATTGCATTTTCTGAATTGAATAAAAAGAAGAAAATAATCAATAATCAAATAATTCTTAGCATTACAAATTTTCTTACTAGCCCTGAAAACAAGCATCGATTATTTCCTCACGATGACGTTCTATGATGTCAATAAAACATCTTTTATAGCATACAAAAAAAAAACTTTAAAAATAATTTCCTCTTCGTCCTAATTCTCTCATTGACTCCTGTTTAAACCAACGTAGCTTGAAGATTTTACAAAACCACCCAATTCACCTCCAGATCTTCCCTAATTGTATTCAAAATTCACATCAAATGCTCCTTTTTTACATTCGCATGTACATTTATACAAAACATATCCGTTTAATGAAACCTACTTCATTTTAAGACGTGATTGAAAATACAGAGTGTTTTATATTCTCATACACAAACGCGCTATCGCTGATAATGAAATATTTTCCGAGTGAGAAAATTCCAGAAGAAGCTTTTCAATGCATTCAAACGAGGACCATCCCTTGAAGTAGTCCAGAAAAAGTCGAACTTAATAATTTAAACAGTATTTTTAAGTGCTTGGATGACTTGCAAAAAAAAATGAATCCAAGAAATTCTCGGGAATACAGTATATGCAATTTTTCATGTCCTTAAATTTCACCAAAACGCTAAGGAAGCTTAGCTTCTTTTCCAGGGATGGAATCTTGAAATACAAATTATTTCCATCACAACACAGTTGATGGAAAAATCGACGAAAGTTCAACGTTTGCCCGAAGCAAAATTTCCCGAATAAGAAAAAGTAATAATACTGTAATAATAAGCGTGCTCCGTAACAGGGTCAAAGAACTCTTCCCGCTGTCTCCATACAAAATTGCATTGCTTATATTTCACAACCATCATCTGAGAAACAATTAAAGCTCTACCATCTCTTTCCCCTTGAAACACGACTCTCTTTTTAAAGGGCGGGAAAGAAAAAAAAAATCTCGACAGAAGAGAATCTTTGCCGAACCATCTGGTGGCGAGAAGGGGAGAACAGATGGGCTCCCTGAAGGCATGAGCACCGGAGGGATTTTCTACAGGAAAATGCCATATGGGAAGAAACGCAGTTATATCCTGAATAAAAAAAATGACTGGCAAAATAAAAAAAGAAGCGGGGAATCCCAACGGTTTTTCACTTCAGCAACTATATATGCCGGCTGCTTGAGTCACCGTGGTTTCCAGAATAGCAAAACAGAGTCAGTCCATAAATTTTCCAGTCATTCACCAAAATGAAAATACGGTCGAAGCTGGGTTAAAACCGAGATTCGATCCGGAACTCAGAATACACCAGCTGCGGAAATGCAAGAGGCCTTTTTTCGGGCAATCTGTTTATTTTTTTTCAAGTTCTCACAATTTATCTCAGTTTATCTGAAATTTATACCGAGGATAATTGAAGAACCCTTCGCTACATTTTTATGGATTGGCGTGAATAACGCTCGAACACTTGACCATGAAGAAACTTTTCTTGCCGAACAGTCTATTATTCCTCTGATACGCTATGACTGATTTCATCAAATTATCATTTTTTTCATCTCATGAACCTACCGCAATTTAAATTAGTTCCCCATATTAAACTTCAGCTTCAAGAATCTGAAAAAAATTACGATCTTTCTTCTTTCGCCATTTCGTCAAATTCCGAAAAAATTGTCACACCACTAAATATTGATAGAACACAGAAATAAACGTGGAAATCATGATCAAGGAAAAGACGAACCTTTGCATAATTCTGTATACTTTCACCTTGGCACAACACTGAATCAGTGAGTCTCAAGAATAAATTTCATCTTGATAGCTCGTTGCAATCTCACTTCCTCAATGTATCAAACAAATCTTGTCGAAACACTAAAAAAAAGCCTA
Organism: Notodromas monacha; assembly: GCA_905338405.1. Lineage (NCBI taxonomy): Eukaryota > Metazoa > Arthropoda > Ostracoda > Podocopida > Cyprididae > Notodromas > Notodromas monacha. Next base: position 26,729 of record CAJPEX010003628.1, read on the forward strand.
AAAAAAAAAAAAAGCTTTATGAAGTTTGTATAGAGTATCTTCAAATCAGCACTCACGAACGCGATGCAAATACTTTATATTATTCCTCGCAGGACATACCGACTCAGTTGACCCATGCAAGTTTTTTTTTTTTATCCCCGACGAGTGAGTTCTCGTGCAATTTAAATTGCAAATGATTTCAGCATCTGCTTTACGAGAATTGGCATGACCTTGCTTTGGAATGTTAAGTTTTCTTTCAGTTGATTGCTTGAGTCAATCTGTTTTTTTTTCTTCAAATTGAGCACATTTTGGTAAAAATCCTTCAAAATTATGACACAAAACATGGTCCTGAAAAAAAATTCACGGTCCCTCAAATGAATGCACTATTTTAAAAAATGTCTTCGTCAATAGTCCGACCGCAAACCTCGTCAATTTTCTGCGTCATGCAGCATTTGAATAATTGCAATCAAAAACTAATAAACGAAGCTCCATTTTCAGTAGAAACTAAAATTTAAAAAACAGCAAATTTCAGCATAAACTCTTCAACTTCTCCTTTCAATTCTATAAAATTGAGAGCCACACGTAGAAAAATAAGTAAGGAAACTCGACTTTCATAATGATTGATTTCTTTCCCAGCCACTTGAATAATGATAGATAAATAGAAACCGTAAGAAATGAATACCCAATCAGTGGATTTTTTTAGTCGTGTTTATTCGAATTAGAATGAAAATCGGCACAAAATTTTTACGCGTTTGTTTCTACCCACATACGAAAGT
>CAJPEX010003629.1:0-27474 GCA_905338405.1 Notodromas monacha
CTGTTTTCTGCCGTGTTTGCATTTTACGGATGTCCGAAAGATGGAACTACATCGATAACTGATTCAACAATTTTTCATAATTTTTTTCCTTTCAACAGAAAGTTAATGACGAATACAAGAAGTTCTTCCCGAAAAATCCTCCAGCTCGAGCGTGCTATGCTGTTGCGCATTTACCGAAGTCTGCTCTTGTGGAAATCGAAGCAATTGCCGTGAAACCCGGCTGCGGCCAGCAATGCAATTGAGCAAAATGCTGAAGCTGCATGCGAACGAAAAGATTTTGTCTGTCGTCGTGTAGAATAACATAATGCAGTGAGATCCAAGCCATGAAAAAAAAAAAATCGAAGGAAAAATAAATACGTGATGTAAATTGGATGTTTCCGATGCCTCCGAGTTTCTTTCACAATGTCGCCGGGTATCTTTTGATGAGACATACTACTATAATCACCTTTAATTTCATTATATTACCGTGTAATAAAATTCTAACGGACTTCAGCATCAAGAAAATCGCGGACTGATTTCATAGATACGTTTTTCCTCGTCAACTAATTTTGGAACGAAATTATTTGTGCACGCGCGGATTTAAAGCATTCATCTATTGAATTGACGGGTTCTTTTGGAACGAGTTACTTGGAAAAAAAATATTGTAGCTTTGGACAATTTTTTGAATGCGAAACCGCTTTTTCTTTCCCCGAAGTCGTTCCTTGCGAAAAAAAAGGAAAGCTTCTGAAACATGAAGACGTTGATGGAAACCCCATTTCACGCACTTGGATTTCAGCTCTGGCGCTTTCCACAGAGTGCACGTGCTGTAAAAGTAAAAATAGAGAACTTGTCACGAAATTCGCAGAAAAATTCGAGTGGGCTCCCGTCAATTCTTACTTCACGATTCTTCCTTTTGAAATTTCCGACGGAACCGTTTTTGATTTCCGCCCCTCGACGTCGACAGAAAATCGAAAAACGGGGGGCAACTGGAAATGACGCACCGACAAAAGAAACCCGTGCAACCGGAATGACAGCCACGGGGGACCGAAAATTGCCGCCGTGAGATCCGTTTTGACAAAAGAATATAAAAAATAAAATAATCAACATCAAACCGTATAATGCTATTCCTAGCATCGAAATCGAACGCTTGCCCGGAATTTAAAAATCTCCCCAATGCCACAACAATAAACAAAATCAAGAAGGTTTATATTTTGTTGACAGGTACAACGTACAAAAACGATAGAATTGTTTCTAAGCCAGAGGTTCGAAGGATTCAGAAAAACAATTCTTTGAAGCTGTATTTTAGGGCTACCTTTAAACATCCATATAATTTCCCTGTTCATCACCTGCAATGTTAAAACAAGTGGGGACGGTAAAATGACTCGAATTGCAGCAATTTTACCCTAACTAATGTTTTTTTCAAACTCTCAGTCCCTCACAATAAAACGGCCTTTTCAAAAAATTAATAATCCCAGTATCATCACTGCTGCTTTTTGATACACAAAAAAATAATCCAGAATAAAGTGAATCCGATTGAACACCGTCTGTTAAAACAACTGCTATGAAGCCTTGCCACCTGGACTTCAAGCCATTTTACCAAAATTTTTCTCAGCTCTCTCACAAACAAAGCCTTTTAAAAAAAATAACTACTTGAATCCCCGGTGTCATTACTTTTGGTCGAATTGAAAAAAAAAACCCCAAGGCTCATTTGTGATGAAGGAAAGCGATGAGATGCAGGAAAACATCCGAGTGAATCCGATTGAAACACCTCCCACACCGGAAACGCTGTGTTCGACGTCGAAGAGGGTCTCCCACGTTTGCGTCGCAGCATTTCGCCTCGACGCGGAAAGTCATCATGAATATTTAAGTCGTCTCGGCTCCCGGGCTTCACATCAATAAACCATTCGCGACTTCGCTTTACGGAATAACGGATGATCGACTAACAGGATTCCGCAGCAGCTTCAGCCAGTATTTTATTGCTTCGAGGACAGCTTCAGCTTCTTCTCGAGTCACGAAATAAGTTTCGTTTGAAGATGCATTAATTTTAAATTGATGCTCTCAAGGCCTCCCAGCTTTCGGCAAGGCAATATCTGGACATCACTCAAGGACAAATCTGTTTGAAAAGAAAGTTGTATGGCCCCATTCACGAAAGAGGTTGCCAAGAAAAGATTACCACAGTATTTCCCATTTTGAAAATTTCCATATAATCTCAGATTTCAGTATCTCCGTTTTCTAGACGTGGCTGAAAAGCCTCGGAATACTAAAAACAATCTCCAAAGTACAATAAACAGGGTCCAGTATTAAGTTACTGCTCAGTATACGGTACACATAAAAATAATAAAGTATATGCATTTTGGTTGTACTTTAAGTCGTGTATACCATTCAAATGCTCCTTCACTGCGTGTTAAGATTTTCATTGAAAAAAACTGACAAATCTTCATTTGACAAAAATGTAATTTGAATTTGAAATGAACGAAGACTTGCTCATACAGTATTTTTTCTTGCTAACGAAGTTTTTATAAAATGGCGTTGTGTGTAAGACAAGTAAGTGCGAGCATTATTGCAAGAATATGGAAAACCGCAGAAGTCAGAACCAATTTCAATGCATTTAAAAGCAGAAAATGTTTGACCATTTTATATTCCAGTTGTTTTGATATACTGTATTTTAAAAATTATAAAAGAAGAGTCTGACTTCCCTGAGTCAAATTGAGAGGCTAACAATTCTTTTGATTTTTAAGCCATCAAGAAAGCCTATATTTTTGTGAAGAAATTAAGATAATTACAAGGTAAATGGGATAATTTTGTGGGTTTCAAACTGCTGAGAAAATGACGAATAGGAAGTTGGGTTTTCAAGCAGGGACAGCACATATGTCGAATGAATCACTCACTTCCTTTAAAAATCACCCAGTTACCATTTACTTGGTCCAAAAAATGTCTCAAGAAAGTTGAGTCCTTGAGATACGAGGGGAATCTAGAAATATCTATATTATATGCCGTGAAGTGAATTCATACAGTAACTAAGCAAAAAGTCACCATAGGAAAGTTTATGACTAATACAAGGAGAGTTGAATCAGTGAAGTTTAACCATTTCTTATACTATAACGATTTTCGAAACCACAAAGATTCAAATGGAATCTAAAATTCAATTTCATACGCACGTTCAACATTGCTACTAGAAATATTGTTTAATAATTTCAAATACTTGATAGCATTTGGACACTTACGATTTAGAAATTTTTCGAGTGCGACGGTGAATTTCCCTCCGAAGACTGGATAATGAAATTCCATGTTCCTATTGTCTTTTTCTGAATCTTTGCTTGGAAAAATTTGAAATTGCTTTGAAAAGGGCCTTCGTACACAAATATATTAATCCGCCTACACAATATTATTTCATCGATGGAAGCACAAGACTGAAAAGGAAATACAGTAAATCAACCCTGTAGTTTTGCTTTAGAAAAACAACAACAAAAAGTAGCACACAGGTTATTCAGCTCTGGTTTGCCGTATGGTTCATGTATACCCTCGGTACCCGAAATCTGAGCATACCGGGGCGCTTCAAAGTTTCCTCTCTCAGACTTCATTCGCCATGCATGGGTTAGAAAATCGGGTCACTGTCGTGTCGACGCGTCGAGATCACTGATTGATGTCGTCGTTGTTCCCCCGGCAACTTTCCCTATCTATAACTGCGGTTTCTGGCGTTTTACATTGATCGGGAATCGACCCAACGCCTCCCTCCAGGCTAGGGATAATTGCATCTCACAGACTCTTCGCATACCTCTCCTCCCCATCGTACCTAACATGTTCAATCCAGAATAATGCACTTGAACGAAAGAGATCTTTCGAAGGCAAAGACAAAAAAATCTTCCGTTTCTTCAGAATTATTTTTCCCCTTGAAAAGAGAAGCTCACATCTATACCGAGGAGCCATGGTTGGATATAAAACTTTGAAAACCCCTCTCTCAAGACATTTCCGGTGAGGACACAACGACGTTTCTTCCGACCTTTTTTTTTTGAATACATTCAAGACAGTCTTTCTCCATGAATTTCTGATGCATCTCATTTTCCAGAATAAGAGCTTTCGCTTGAGAGCATGCCTAAAAAAAGATCGTCGTTTATACAGTAGTAATTCGGGGAATTTCTTCAAATACTTCATATTTCGTAAATTTGACCTAAAATATGCTCTCTGAACTTCTGTAAAATTACCAGCTGAAAAATTATGAATTTCTCCCTTCGTTTAACCTCCTCGATTGTTTGAACTGAAAACCACTCCCACCTTCTCAATTTAAATCATACAATCCAATCCCAACTGTCAAACTCATGAGTTTTCAAGTTTTTATCATCTTAATATAAACCTTATATCATAATAAGGCACAGTACACGTCGGGAAGGTATTTTAGATTAAGACTTGCCGAATTGTCGGGAAAAAAGGCAGTGAAAAAAATCGTAAAATAGTTGAAAAAAATATCCTCTTCTGTGCATTCACCGAAACTGCCTCAAAATTTCATCTGCAATGGGTTAGAAATGAATAATTTACCTGAATGCAATTAGGTTTCGTAAGAACTGGCGATCATATGAGACCATATGGGGCCAATAAAAGTGAAGATTGTGTTTCACGGAATAAGCCCTAGTTTGACGTCTTGGAAATGAAGCGAAAGTCTGATCAAGTGTCTGGAAAAAATGGAAAAAGCAGCGGGAAAGACTGTTGAAGCAAACAAAATTGAAGTGCTCATGGCTGTCTCAAAACGCGTCGTTTGAGTCGGATATAAATTGTCCGTCGGTGACGATAAAGGGTCGCATTCACTGCTTTTCCTTCCGCCAGTTTGCTCGTCGTCGGCCAAGTGTTCAGAAGGGTCATCGTCAAAGTTTTCTCTGATCTTCACTCGAAATCATCGTAAGGTTTACCATGTAATAAAATAGTCTCGTGTTATCCCAGATATAAGCCAAATTTATTCTATCTTTCCTCAGAATACAGTATCTGAATCATGAGGATAATTCTTAGATTCAGATGAAAAGACGTAACGAAGAACAAAAACGATTCAGGAATAGGAGGTGTGTCGAATGTTTTGAAAGACGGAAAATATGATTCATTGGACTCTCTATTATCAGTAGCAAGATGAATTTAACCGAGAAGTGGAAAATGTGAATTTTGTTTTGACTATTCTGCATTAGAATGGAAAAATACACTCAATTTAATTCTCGTGGAAAATTTTCAGAGTAATATCAGCATCTAATTTTAGGCTGTGTTCTGCATGTGTTCAGGGTAGAATGTGAGATTCTATTTATTGTTCTAGTGTTATTTCGAAGATCGAACAGCTATCATAAAAAAAGGAAAAATTGTTAAAAATGACGCATTTCTTTTCAAAACGAAGCAACGCTTTTTGAAAATACTTTTGAATCGTGGTTTAAATTTTGTTGCATGCATATGCCATCTCAATGAAATGTTGAAAAAATTGGCGAAAAAACTTGTAGTCAAACTGAATACATATTAGTGACTTTTGTTAACTTTTCGAAGAGAAATGTTTCATGCAAAATTCGGGAAATCCGAAAAAAAACATACAGCAGTGACATATTCCCAACAATATTTCCATAAAAAACTTAGGACACTTCATAGGAGACCCATGCTGAAATCTGTTTCTGCGTTCCCTTCCCTCAATTTTTTTTTTAGCACATCAAGACACGGCTTGCTTCTGCTTCATCCAGCGGACGATACGAAGAGGCAACCCAACAATACACAGGCTCTGGATATGCCATCATATCATTCCGCGGAAAACAATATCGCCATCCCAGCAGCAAAGAACACACCCTTCTCATGGTCCCAAGTAATGCAAAAAATATATGAAGAAAAAGAGAAGAGCTAGAAGAAGTCCGTGAGGGGAGACCCATGAGATAACGCGAGGTTTCACAATCGTCGCCAGCGATCATTCTCATCCTCCCTTATAGCCAGGGGAAAACATTTCCCTCAATACTGTAATGGCTAAAAGAAGTCCAGTTTGTTTAACGGTTGACTATACTGTATCAATGACTGGTTTCTGGAGTAAGCATTTATTCAGCGTGGTTCAAGCTATTCTATTCATATGCTGTATCCCCTATAGGGAATATGGATCTTCCGATGAGTTGAGATTGAGAATAAAAAAATAAAAAAGGAGCTTGTGAAAGCCGGAACAATTCTGACATCATCTCAGGAAAAGGTCATTTTATGCATGCTATATTGGACCTATAGAACTTCTCGCTGGTGTTTGAAAAATTATAATGAATTAATGTCACATTTATAACTCAATATTTTATTTGTGAAAGGTGGAAGTAAATCGAATCCGTTATGTGAAATTATTATTTAAAGAATTATTGCCCCTCTGATTCCCGATTGATAAGAAGAAAAAAACCGCTCTTTTTTTGCGAAAGATCGTCAAAATTTTCAATTTTGAGTTTGTTAAACCCAACACATAGCTACTTATACACAGTACCTGCTGCGGAAATTGAATTGAATCTTTGCTAATTAAAACCGAAACTGAGGATAATAGGAAGATACGAAGAATATTATGAGTATTCAACATCTGGCCTGGTGAAGAAGAAACATACTTGCAATGAAAAACTGACGATCATAGCATTTTCGTCCAATGCTCGTCACAAGTATCCTTTAATAAATGCTTTCAATTGCCCTCTGATAATCCGCGTATGATAAATCGGAGCAATATACAAGTAGCTTTTTACAATATTCAATGATTGGTTTCAACCATGACGTTGAAAAATGTTCAAATCAAAGAACAATCAATTTCTGCGAATTATTCAAGAGGTAAAAATTTCAAGAGACCAGCATAAGTAATTGAATGACGCATACCCAAAAAAAAGTCTCATCGTACTTTATTACAAAAGAGCTTTTAGAATTTTCCTGAACGTTGTCTCATTTGCGCAACAATTTTGAATGACTTGCTATAAATGAAGCATGTTTAATTGAACCATTGATTGGAGCAATAATATTCCGAACTCGCATGACAACTGGCTTCGCTTTGTATTCAAATTTTCGAACCGAATAGCAAAGAAACCACAATTGCGGCAATGAAATACCATATTTCAGCGTTTCTGCAGGAAATCCGCACGTCCTTGATTGCTGAAAAGAAAACGCATAAGCACGCATTTTCATGAAAATCGGTCCGTGTTTATCAATTCATTATTTAAAAAATCATGAAAGAAGCAAATAATTTCACTTAAAGAATACAATTTCCCCACAAGGGAAGTGTTTCACAAAATTCCGAATTTCTGGATTTCATCAGTAATAATGAAAGATTAGCAACGCCCTCGTTTGCATCATGCCCAATTCTATCTTGAATTTTTCTGCCGTGAAATCATCCCTCAAGTGTGTCGAAAATGGCAGAAATAGGGAAGTGAGAAAGCTTTCTAGCTACACTCGTGTTCCACGATAACAAAAAAGAAGAAGCAGAAAAAAATAACTACGCGCATGGAATCATCAAAAAGTTTCCGCTTGGTTCGAGCAACACATGGAGCAGCAGCTGCAGATCCTTTGCCATTTTCTCCACCAGCTTTCTTTTTTTTTGTATATATATTTTTTCCTTTCCTTGAGACTACACAGGAAGAATACAAAAAAAGTAAACTAGAAACTGTAAGCCATCTAGCTTAGCGCATATACTTGGACTTTTGTTTCCTCGCGTTACCTTGTTCATGACGAGAATTTTCGAGTGAAGGAAAGCAGAGAACCGAGGAAACCACCCTAAATTTTTCGAGTTGCTCTCGGGAAAGGCTCTAAAAATTTTTTTTCTTCGCGATTTCAGAGGAATTTTAACCTAGCATCGAAAATTTGTACATAGCTTTCGTGAACTATTGACAGGTTTTTGTTTCTTTCCACTGGAGATGAACTCTCTACAAAAATTTTATGTCCGCCATAATTCACAGAAATCATGAAAACGATCTTGATACTGAAGTTCTTGAATAGCCTTCCCAAGCGTAGAATAAATTACCAGGAATATTTGAGGCGAAAATCGAAAAATTCGTCTGCGGAGTTCGTTGCGCCAACATATTTTTTCATTTCCGGCTTTTTCAATTTTTAAAAGCAAGTTGACCTTTCAGCAATACTTGCAGGAGTCAAAAAGTCATAAATCAGCGGAAGAATAATTAGATAATCCACATTCAAACTAGATTAATGCTTTCCGCGACTGATTTCACCCCATTTTGAATAAATCGGCTTCAGTGGTCGCAAAAACTACGAGTCAGGCGATTGGACGAAATTTTTTTTTTTATGAGCATCAATCAATAGGTCAATAATCAAGTTCTTCTTTTCAAGGCTCAAGTTAAACCCAAAAGAATGCAGGTGTTCGCGTTAATATTTCAATTGCCTGCCTTGGGCTTTCCTGGAAGAATTATTGATTGTTAAGGCTCAGAAAAGTCAGCGAAAGCATTCCATAAATAAGTTCCATGGTCCTTTTAATACAACAAGCTTTATTCCGTATTGGATTTTCATGTCCATCACGCAAAAAACTAAAATACAGAAACGAAATTTTACGAAAGTCCTGTAAGATCATTCTAAATCATGAAATCTCAATCTGTGCTCCTCTGAATCACGTCAACAGGATAATTTCGTGAATAACTCGCCATCTTTTATCCATAAACGTCTGTAAAAATACCTTTGAAATTTTCCAGAGCCGAAATAAGTTGGCAGTTCATCCTTAGCTAAATATCTGACACACCCTTCACATATAAACGGCCAGATTCTCTTGTAGTCTCAAGTCTCGCCCGTGTCGACGCTTATCTAGCTCATCTCGGGCGTTGACGACAACGACGATGACGCTATCATGTCGTGGTTGTCGACGTGTCCAGAGGACAAAGACGTCAATTTTTGCCAGGAAGGAAGGAAGAAATAAATCGACACCCCGGTGCCGCCGTCGGGGTCCATTTTCCGCATTGATTTCCTCCCCTGGCACAAGGGGAATGACGAAAGCAAAATGTGGACCACACAGGTCTTTCAAGTAGCATATATATATGCTCAAATATTTTTCTTTTTTTTCATTGTGATTTAATATTCATTTTGTATCGGACCTCGAGGAGACCCCAAAAAAATTGTTCATTGCATTTACCCGATTGAAGTCACCATTTTCCACTACAAAAAACGTCAAATACTTACTGTACACCAATTTTTTTTAAAGTTTCTGTAACTCGGATGGTATACTCAAAAATAATCCTTCCTGTGCAAAATTCGCATCTTCTCAATGATTATAACGGGGGTAATGATAAAAAAATGTTCCTGAACAAACCTCCTGTAAATTTCCTCGTCTGATTGGGGTTCTACACAAGGGATTTTCCCCGGTGGAAATTATTATCTTACCTGGCCCTCGTTAATTTAAATAATATATACGTTTTAAACTGGGACCCCTAGAGGTCGCCCGAATCTAAAAAACATACGACGCGCCACGAACACAAAAATCGAACAAACCACACCAACTCAAATCTTGCTGACCATCAAAAAACCTGCCTGCAAAAACTGGTTTCCACTCAACTTCCGAATCAAGCAACACTACAGACTTCACTTTGTATTGTAGCTTCATCCTGTGAACATGTGCGATTGTTGAATCCGAAAGTGAAAAACCTCTGTGAAACTTTTGCAAAATTACATCTGTTCCTGGAGAATTGGTCTCGGCCGCAAAGGGCCTATTGTACATTTTATTTATTCCAGTTTTGAATTCTTTGTCAAGATCTAAGGATCTCTGACAAATGCGGCACTTTCATCGTGAAATTTTTCATCGATTTTACCCGACTTGAAGAAAAGTTTGCTGCTAGTAAAATTCTCTGATTTTAGAATACCCTTCTGTGTTAGCTTTAATTATACAGTAAGTTATTATTGTGCAAGAAATCATGTCTGTCGCCGCAAATGACGGCATCTGAAAAATGTTCGAGAAGAATGAACGTGAAAAAAGTTTCGAATATATGGTAAGCTTGAAGAAGCGGGGTTTTTTCTGATGATTTCAAAAGAAAAGTTACAGCACTTCTTGACTAACCCTTCTCACCCTGATCGTCTGATGACGAGACGACATCTAGACTTCGTATTATATCCACTAGTAGCTAGGAAAGGGGTTCGTGGCTGACACCTTCTTCATCACGTTTTATCTGGATATATCCAAGTTGCTGAGTGTGTTCTCGACAAAGACCAGTAGATACTTTTAGCTCGCCGATATCGATATTTTATTTGCTTATAAAAATGATAACTGAAACTCTTTTTATGGAAAAACACTTTTCGTCTGAATGAGCAAATATGGGTGAATATTTTCGAAATCATCGGCAAAAAATCAGGTTTCGGATCGCGCGTCGAAATCAATTTCACGTAATTTTCCGAGGGTGGAGCTGATCATAAAAATTCGATAACGAGAACGGTGACAATTTTTTGTGACGGAAAAAGAATTTGTTCTAAATCAGCAAATGTGTGGAGCTTTAAAAAATCGTAACCTCCGGACGTCAAAGTCAATTTTACGTGATTATTACTTTTTGTATGAGCTCATTGCCAAAATTTAGTAACGAGAGCTATCTGAGGTACTTTCCTATGATGAGAAAGTATTTTTTTTGAAATCAGGACACTGACGGAATTATTCAAAATAATAGGCAAAAATCGAGCTTTTCGAGTAACCGTGGGAATCGATTTCACTCGATTTTATTTTCAAATGGAGATCATTGCCAACATACTCACTACATCAAAAGATTGATAGACTCTTCCGTTCTTCGGAAAATGTTCGCCTCTCGATCCGACTTCGTTATTTATGATATGTGATTTGAGGAAGTACTTTCAAGTGGAATAGAGGCGAATACTATTGTCTTTTTTACTTTTTTTTTGGAGAGCTGTCGCGATTTGTGCCAGCTGCGACACCGACAGCAAAGCGATTCTCATGACGCGCCATGGGGTACATGGGGTGACGAGGGGCATTCAAGTAAATTTCGACTTACAAAAAACATATTCCTCCGGAAAATACTCATATCAATTTACTTTATTTGGTTTAACTAATCATTGGCAATTGTAACACTTTCAATATTGATTAATTGTTCAGCTGAAGAAGACAATGCCGGCTGGTGAGAATTATACTACAGTACTTGAAATTATTCTTCCCTTGTTTGATTGAAAAGGAAAGTCCAAAGAAGTGCAGATTACTGCAGATATGGCATCACGAGATTAAATCCGAGATTTAAAAAATTAGAATTTGTACGCGTAAGTCAAGTGAAGTCAAAAAGTTTAAAAAAAAATTCGTGCGGTGAGCTGTCTTATATAGAATTCATCACCCAGTTGTCAAATTCGATCCTCATGATTGGTTTCCGCCTTTATTGCAAAATATCTCAGCAATTTGCATTTTCGTGGTGCAATCCCATCGCATATAGCCAATTTCTCTTCCCCGGACCTTGGAAACTGGGATTTAATTACGTGTACCTCTTTTCGCTCCTTATTTTTATGTGCTGTAATGTAATGTTTTAATTTCAAAAGTTTTTCTTTTCAATTTATCGGAGAATCTCCATTAAAAATGGGAAAAATCACTGTGTCGGTGAGGTTATAATTTCGTTGCAGTGGTGCTTCATGTTGTTGCTTAACATTCCGTAGTTTATATTTGGCAAAAAAAAAGGGACTCGGAGTCACCTCAAACATCATTGATATACTTTTTAACTTCGAACCCCAAAAAAATGAGACTGGCTCTCAAGCCATTCTCACTTTAAAATTATTCCAATTAAGTTCATCATTCAATTATTTGGAGAATGATCACAGTTGAGGCTAATTCTTTATTTTGGGATGATCAACATTCCAGAAATTCTGAATGAATAACCAAGGAAGAATGCCATGTACTTCAAAAAGAGGGTTGGGATGAGGTTCTTGGAAAGTTTGATTCCACGCATCTGTTGATTTCTCTGTAGCAGTCACAAACAAACACAAATTTCCGCGACTTCCCTACATTTCAAACTTTTTTTTTCTTCAAAAAGTTGCGTTTTTCTCGAGTATACAGTATAGTCGGAATGCAAAAAAAAGATTTGAATAAGAGTATATTTGAGCTTTTCGGTCCTAATGTCTTCGAAACTTGGCTATAGAAAAGCTAAACAATTGAAAAAACTATTTACTGTTTTTTGTTATACTATTCTTTGAAGCTAGAAACGCTTAGAAAATACAAAGATAAAAAATTTACTGTATCTCATGTTCTTTATATCGCCCTACACATTAACAGTCCCATAGAAAATTAGTTGCGTGTAGAATATTGTTGAAGACCTAAGCTTATTTTCAAAGGAAATCTCTGAAGAATAGCGATTCCCCTTCATTTCATTGCGAGATACGTCGCCTTAATTTTCTGTTGTCCTGAATTTTGATCAGCCTTGTTCATGGACCTGCAACGCATTTAAGCAATGAAATTACTATCTGTTATTACAAATTGCCCGAAGATTCCCCGCTAACGACTCAAGCGTGATCCTATTCACGGTCATGTTTTCCACGAAAAGATAAAGTTTCACGCCTTGATGCACCGTTGATGAAAATTAGTACTCATTTGAAAGCAAGAATACTTTCGCCCCCGATTTTCCCACGGAATTCCTCAGGCAATACTACACATTTTTACTAGCCAGTGAACTTTGGCGTAGAACCTTGACGAAAGCTCTGGAAAGGCGATTTCACGGAGTGTTGCAGCCGAGGATTTTTCATCAGCCAACAGCTGGAAGTGATGTGAGGGTGGCCAACAAGAAACTGGCGAAGAGCGGTTAATTATATTTCGGGAATGGATCTTATATCATTCTCTGACCTGATTCATGGGCCCCTATCAGCGCTAATAGTGGAACGAATCGTCCTAATCTCATGACCCCTTCTCTTGGACTGAAAAAAGGCCATGCTTGATTTTTAGGCAGAATTTATTTGAGCCATTTGTCATGGCGATATGTGCAATGAGTTAAGAACCGAGGAGTGAATTCAAGAACCTAGCCAATATAAAAGTTTGATTCAGTTTCAGTTGAAAATAAAAAACATGATTGTGTACAGAAATATAAAAAAGACTAAGTTCTTCAATTTTCAGAGAATTGCAGAAAGTCATATGCGTCGACTCTCCTAAATTTGAATGAAAATTTTCGTCTTTCTGGGTGGTCTAAAATTTTACCCCACGCGAAAAAATTACGCGTCAGTAATTCAATAGACTGGTGGGAAAATTCAGAAGGCTTTGAACTATAAGTATCGAAAACTGGAAATTTAAAGTGGAAATTTCAGAAATTGGTAGGTTATATTTTTATTTTAATAATTTTTTATGTTCACATAGATTGCGGTTAAGGTCGTAATATCGCTTGATAAGTGAATATCTCTCGACAGTAAATAGAGTCGTTTTTGCAGTTCGGTATTTCAAGATCATCATTCGACAAAATAATGCCTTTAAAATTTTTTTTTTACATTTTGTCTCCACCTTATTCAATAAAGTTTCTTTGAAATGTATATAAAAATAATAGTTCGTTTTATATGCATCAGAAAGTTTTCATTTTCAGCTGGCAAAAATGACATGGAATCATTTTGCAGTTTGGTATTTCAAGTTCGTTTGAAGAAATAAACATTAATTTTTTCATAATTTTTTCTCCTCCTATAGTTCCATGAAGTTTCTCAAAAAAGAAAAAAAATGGATAGTTCGCTTCATATATGCGTCAGCAGGTTTTCAATTTCAGTTGGAAGATCAAAAAAATAATTTGCGTGCAGGCATATGCAAAATTAACGTCGATTCTTGCATTTGTTATGCTTACTTATACATTACTTTGCTGTTCTGCATACATTTCGGAAACCTTTTCTAATTCATCAATCATGAAACTGATCCTTCAACCCGTGTCAAAAAATCGCGTCAAATTTCGAATTAGTTTTGTCACGTACGGTGCATTTGACGAAGATTGAAAACTCGGCTTCCAACCAGCAGATACAAAGATTAAAAAATTCGGACGACCTGTCAGCGTTTTATTTCCCGGTGGGCCAAAAAAAATAAGAGGTCGTGCGCCTTCGAAAGTTACAAAACCCCCGCACATAACTTGTCATTTCTGACGCGACTTGAAATAAAGGAGGGAGAAATTTCAGCGGCGAGCCAAATAAATTGCGACTTATTCCCGCTTCACTTGAACGTTAAGCATCTGCATGCGAAAAAAAGCGCTATATCCGCGCCTAGTACAGCGACGGTTTATCAAAAAGTTTTTCAGGATCCTCAGCATTTGGAAGGAAGAAAATAAATCTGCGTCAAAATCTGTAAAGAGATTTTTCCTTCACTTTCGTGTTATAAAGGGTTGCTTGAAAAAAATGGGAGCGACTTTGATGCTTCGTCTGTATCAAGAGGACAATTATTTTGAAATTGGGTCGTTATTTATTTAATATGACCATGTTATGGCACTACAGTACTGTAGTTGTCTTGGTATGACCACCATGACCATTGGACAATACAATGAAAATAAAGTTCTACAAGCCTTCTCATCTATTTTATTTGCTTCACAAGCTTTATAAATTCAAGAATACTAAATTGTGTTTTCAATGGCCGGTAGCCTTGGAAATTTTTTCCGTGGGCCTCAACTTTAAAATATGTCGATGTCAAAACGGTGAATGAATCAAAAATTAAAATAAGATTCATCCCATGCGGTAATGGAGTTGAAGGAAGGCAAATCCACTCAGACCATATTCAGATACTGTATTCAAATCAAATTTTCCGTTTTTAAGGACTTCGTGTTATATATCAAAGTAGTTATAATTTATAGATTTATGCATTGACTGACGGAATTCAAATGCTGAGATACTCTGTAGGAGTATGTGACCGTTTTCTCAAAAATTGACATCACTAAAATGTTCAAATCGATACATTAAATCTTTTATTGGGCATCATTCGGAAATTAAATTGAATAAAAAATTCCCATTCCTGCATGAAAGCGGAGCGAATCTTTTAGAAGGTATCATTCTCGAAGAAATATTTACCGAAATTTGAAATACCGTATTAAATTGCTCACGATCGGTATTTACGCAATTTTCACTCATACACGAATTCCGCGGAAAAAATTTCCCAGATAAAAAAAAGGTGTCCTCGTTTATGTTGGTTGTGTGACAAAGCTTTTTGTCTGTTGAGAGATCTAATTTTTCTTTCCGAACGTTGAACATCAGTCCCCACTGTTTCCTCTCCCTCTTCTTCACTTCACCCCAACTATTTATCTCATTTTTTTTGGCTGCCTTGTATGCTTTTCACTGCTCCCGAGGGATTGAGTTACAATTCGATTTACGCGCCCCTTGATGCAATATGAGGAGAATGCGCCTTTTTTTTTTGCGAGATAAATACCCAGGCTTTGTTTGCGAATGCCTCGAATACTTTCGGAGGCAGGTTCGAGTTTGCACAAGTCCCCGAGGGCATGTTGACTCGCTTTTCAGTCCGTCAAGGATGTCATTTTTTTGTGCATAAGTCGAAATGAAGCGTGTAAGACGAGGAATGTTGTCTGTTTAGTGCCCAACAGCCATTCAAAAATATTTCTGGATGTGGTACTGGGTAAACCATATAAACATGTTAAAGCTGTTGTTTATTCTCAACAAGTCTGAGGGTTGACTTATGTTTTGAAGATGTTGCTTCCTTCAAATTGATTTTGAATGATGTCAAATTTTTGTTATTTAGTCTCATTGCCGTCTTCATAGACATACTTATCAAACAAAGATCTTCTGTAATAGAGTTGCCATATGCTTTATGAGGGCTGAAGAGATTCGTAGGAAGGTTGTCCTAGTCCCGCGTGTCTTAAATAATGACTTATTGCAAGCGGGAAACCAAGAAACAAAATCCAATGACTACAAGTGACTTTTAGAGTTTTATTTGTAATCGAAAACACGTTTCCAAGCTGTTTCTATGATTCATCACTGCTTAAAAAGAAGTCATCCTTTTTTAAATCACAGGTTATTTGGCAAAAGTTTGAATTTGCGTTGTATAATAATCGAATTAGGCTGCAAAAGATTTAAAATAAATTAGACAAATTAAAGAAATCGCCACAAAAGCATTGCCTGTTTTCATTTTCCACGAAACAACCGAAAAAATTTCTTTTCCTCGCCGTAAAAAAACAAAAACAAACGGTTCACGACAACCTACCAGCATCTCATACCTTTCCAAGTCCAACAATTTCAATGATTACGACGACTGACAGATTCGACAAGAAAAAACACAAACTATTGAAAGATTTTTTCCTGATGCTTGCAAAGTTCTCTTTGCAAAAGTGAATGATCCACTCACTGACGCGAAATAACGATATGCTCTTTCGAAAAAAAAGAGGAACCGAAACCCGAAAATCCATCGTTGAGTTCAGGAAGCACTTCGGTTGTAAGCTCATAGTAAAAAAAAATCGAACTTCTCTTCGGTCTGAATTTAAATAGCCGTCAATCATTTTAGTTTTAAATACAATACGTCGTATGAGTACCCATAAAACAAAGGTCGAGCGCTCAGCTATCACATTTGTAACGACGAAAGCGAATTAAATACTCATTTCGTCTTTTGCTTTCCAGAAATTTCTTTGTTCGATTACGAAAGACGTTTTCAAAGTTTTCGTGCAGTTCACGGAAATGAAGTCTCTTCATAATTTTGAACAGAAAGAAGGACGAAGGGCATCTCAAAAGTTTTCCGAATTACCAACAAATCATCATTGCAGCTGGTTAAAATATGGTAAAGGCATCTCTTTGTCAGCAAACAACTAAGTGTTTGTTTCAAAAACCTCATGTTATTCCACCAAATCTAAATAAATACATTTGCTGCGTTTCCTTTTGTGCGTGAGAAAAAATTTCCAATACTTTCTGCATCATCTTCCATATTAAATAACCCAGAAAACTACAAGTAACGCAATGGAAAAAAATGATCCCTGTCTCTCGGTAAAAAATAATGAGATATTTGCTCCCTTTTTAAAATTTCCAGTGAATTCGAAAGAACCCTCCGTATCGATTTTTTTCAGCATGCAGGAGTGGACATTTTCCAAGTTTTTCAAATATGTAAATTAGGAGGCCCTACGAATAATTTCTAATTGCATTCCTGATTAAAGTTTTCAGATTACCATAAAATTTCTTCACGCATTACAAATTTACCACACCAGATATCTTCTGTCCGCAATGAAAACTCGTTGGTCATTTCCAAAACTTGAGAGAAACCCTTCGCATTCCAAAAACTGGCTTCAGCCTCTTGACTAAAAAATGTTTTGAAAAAAAAGCTCAAAAACAAATGCGAGGTCTTCATGAAAATTCCATTAGTTTTAACGTTGAGGGCGAAGAGGAAAAACAAACTAAATAAAACCCCGGACGAACTATGATGAACTTGACACACGTGTCACACAACAAACCTCCAGCTTTTTTTCTTTTTCCTCCAACGGGAGAAACAAAAAAAACTTGCTCAAACTTGAGCCTCAGGAACAAACGCGTCACTGTCTCTCAAATTGCTGGCAGTGATGAAATTTTTCGGGTCATTTGTCGACAGCGGTGACGTCGGCGACGTGTAACTCGGTGGCTGCTTATTCACACCCGGCGACACAGTTGACGTCGCGAGCATCGACACCGATCCTGTCGACGCGGCATCGGGTCTGCATTTGTTGCTGTTGCTGATATTTTTGCTGATGGGTCCTGACTTGATGCCATGCAGTCCCGTCGAGACAGAATTTGCGTTTTGGGGACATTCCCCCAAGGAATAACCCGGAGTTTGCGGTTGTGCAGACGGAGACTTCCTCACGGACTTCGGCCTTTTCTGCATCACGCTCTTGAAATAAAATGATAAACATGGCGGGTTTCGTGAACGGTTTTACATACAGTAATCTTCCCATTCGAAATGAGGACTTTTTCCTATCTTCTTGCAACACTCCACAGAAAATTTGAAGAAAAAAAAAAAAACAATCCGAAAATACCTTTTACAAATTCCAAGCGAATCTTCAGGTTTACAGTGTCGCGATGAACAGTTACATAGAAAACTTCAAGATTGGAACAACTGTATACCATCACTTTCAGAAATGAAAAATTGAAAAGCGTTAAAAGTATAGTATATTTTACAGCAAGTCGAATGTTTTTTTGAGTTGCATTCGCGTGAAAAACACGAGCCTTCAACAAAACGAAAGAAGCAATTCGAAAGGGGATTTTTTTTAAGGGTTGTGGAATTCATTCAGAGATTGTCCCGATGGCAGGCGACTATACATCATTCAATTAGGCACCACTTTTTCATCATTCAGACTAGATATATACCAAAGAGTTCATCGAGATTTTTCGTACAATTTTCGAACATGTAAGAAGAAAATAGAAACGGGACTCACTTGGACGAAGAAATCACTGGCGTCGCTTTTAGCGTAATCGCCATCCATGAACAGAGAAACCCGTTTCGGGCCGAGACTGCCGCCACTGTTGACGGACGCCTCGCCGTCGTCGCTGAATCCGCGATCCTCGCCGCCCAACGAAAGAATCCCGGCGTACGACTCCTCGTCGTCGGACATGGCGCCGTAATTGGACACACTTTCAAGGTCCGAGTACTCATGGGCGACCCGAGAGGAATCTTTCAAAAATCATGCATGAAAAATAAAAATAACCACCATATTTTTCCGTCTAAATAACTATAATACAGTACAAATGTCTTTTTCCAGAAAGGCATAGTTTACTTGAATTCGATATTTACTTGAATTCTGCTGAACCCAAAAAGCGACAATTCTAGCTCAAGTTTCGTTTGCAGTAAATTTGGAATCGAGAAAATCGAATCACATTAATTTTTTTCTTCTGTATGGACAGTGTAATTCAAATAAGAGCAGGAAGATTCCCAGAGCAAATTGTTAGAAACATATTCATTCATATCACAATTTCGTGAAAATTTTTGAAATTGTGACGATTTATCATTGGAATATTGTGTTCTTATTTTCAAACCATTGCTTTTCAGCCATTCTAACTTGAACACAGTCGAAATCTCAAATAAATCTCAATTGTGACTACATTTTTCTGCCGCCTTCAAAATGACAGATGAAAGGGCTTATTCATTTCTAGATTACCTAAATTTTTGCTTCTCTCCGTGGGCTGTTCACACACAGCTTGATGAAACAATGGAGAATTTACAATGGCGGATAAAAAAAAAAAAAAAACTCACCGAACAAAGGATTCGATGCTCGAAACCTCGAACGATTGGCAGCTTGAAACTCCATGCGTTTCTGATTCTCCCTCCGCTCCTCGGCCTCAAACTCTTTCATCATCATCCCCTGCTGAGCCAAGTAAGCTTGAATCATCGGGCCAAACATTTCCGAGCGATTTGTCAACTGCTGTTGCTGTTGATGTTGCTGTTGGGCTGTCCCACTGTCGCCAGTGGGAATCTGATACGTCATCATGGCCGGCGACCTTCGTCGACGCGACGATGGCGGCTCTCTGTGGGACGACCCCGGACTGCCACTGTTGCTTCCTGTCCCCGTGATGGCGGACGTTGACGCGAAACGAGTCGCGTTTGTGTTCAAGGGCTTGTGTTGCTGACGAGGAGTTGAGCGTTGGGACGAATCCTTCAATGGCTGAGAGTCAAACTGGAAAGAAAGATAGAATTGAAAAAAATACAATTCCGGAGAGAGCAGAGAGTGCAAACGTTTTGAGATTACTATCATAACAACTTCTTCCTTTGCTCAGGCTAAGATATAACTTTGCTTTTGATGTTCAACATAAAGTGCAGCAAAGAAATTTTTTCATGTGTTATTAGAACTACGCGAGTAGTAGTATATGTACAATTGTACTTTCATAAACGTAAACGCGCCTATGCGAAATTTTAATGATTGAACGAAAAACTTGAAAATACTAAAGAACGACGAATGTTATGCGTCGATGATTGAAAATCAAAATACTGCTTCGCGTACAAATTTATTATTTCTTAAATCATTATTTCATTAAGTAAAGTTTAAAATGACCAAAGGTATTGAGCTATTTGAAAGCTATGGTTCAGGTCAGTCTCTTGATGTCTTATATAAAGCTTAGCAAAAATTGTCCCTTAGTATTGGTTGTAATCACTCACTGAATTATCAATCTATTTCAAATTCCAAAAATTAATTTTCAAATTCGGTTATGGAGCCTCATAAGTGAACGTCTTGTGTGTGTGCGTTGTAAAATGTAATTTACAGATTTTTTTTATCCCGAAAATTGTATGTGTGCCCTTTTGTAGGGTGGAAACAACATCTGCTTATTCTTTCCAGGTTTTGATTCCCAATATAGCAAATATTCCTCACAAAGAAGCCACTGCGAAAAAAAGTAAAAAAGCTTCTGAATGGCAAACAATCAGTTTCAAATTACATTCCAGCTATTGCGCAGGGACTTGGAAACTAATTTTTTGCGGAAAAAGGTTCTTCATTATGCGAGTCACTTTAACAAATTTCCAATGCAGTACCGTAAATTAAATATTTAAATTCCTTTCAAATTGCTTTATTTTATTTCCATTTTCGTGTGACTTTTCTTCCTTTTATTTCCATTCGCAAGAATCCTCGAAGCCCACGTTGGCAACCTCCCATTTGAATGAATAGAAAGGAATCAAGCCTGAGAAAAATCTATAGTGTCCAATATTCATCCAGAGAAAAGTTTCCAACCACTCACCCTATTCAACACAACGGTGGACGACGGAAACAGGTCCGAAGCCGGTGGCGGCGGCGGGAAAAACTCGGACCAATTTTGCGGCCCGGCTTGAGTGTCGCCAGCTACGGAATAATCCTCGTCGTCAGCAGCGAGCTGTTGACGACAGCCGACACCAGCAATCGACACTGACGGATATCCAGGCTTGTTATGGTGCACAGCGTTGCCAACGCCCCATCGAACAGAGTGATCGTCACTGTAATGACCAGCGTTATTCCCACTGCTGTTGACTGGCATCAGGTGCGGTGGCCCGCCGATTGACACCGAATGCGGTTTCCCGAACGAAATTCGGCCATTTTGAGCGTATTGCACGCGGCCATGTCGCAAAATGGCACCTCCTGGGAGAAATTTACTTGGGTGCGTGAATAACTTTTACTTTTACTGTTCAGTACTTGTATTCTAGCTCATTGTTCCCCGACCCATGATCCGCGGACCAGCGCCGAAGTTTTCGCCGGTCCGCGAAAATTTGTCTCCATAATGATAAATTTATTAAAAATAGCAATCAAATCTGTTATGTTTGTCTAAAATTCTGGAAAGACGACAATGGCAGTTGAAATTACCTTATGAAAATGAAAGTTGCCTTTCCTCCTAAAAACGTCTCAGGCAAATTTGCACCTGCTAAAATACATTATTTAATTTTTCATTCTGAGAAACCTTTCTTCAAGCCTACCTTTCTAATTTGTTGAATGCATTCCACCAAAGCTGCTTCATTGGTTCTTAACTTAATTTTTTGAAAAAATGGCAGAAACTATTTAGAAACCTGCTTCCATAAAGTCTTTCCAGCAAATATTTTTGAGTCTGCAAAAATTTTATGAAGCTTTGCTGGTGCGCAAAAATTTTACAGAAATTCTATGGTCTAGGCCCTAGGGGAAAAAAAGGTTGGGAACACGGTTCTAGCTAATTAAAGCCGCATTCTGATTCACGTAAAATTTTCAAGAAGGGAAAAGTATACAACTTGTATGCTGGAATGCGTGATGAAATTTTTCAACTCGTGTAGGCCGCGCCTAAGCTTTTTTGCAAACGTTTTTTGCGCATGATTTTTCCTACTTATTGTGACCGCATTCTCTATACTACATCATCATAAAGTTCAATGGGAACCTTTTTAATCAGTCGTCATGTTTGCAAAATATTGGAATAATCCTTTTAGAAATTCAGTGAAAATTGCTTTTAACTTCAAAACTCAGGATAAAACTTTGCAGAAGAAAACTGCACCGAATCTGCCCTTTGGCATGACAATGAAAGAGTCCAACATGCAAAAAATATTTGCACAATATATGCACAAAATTGGCCTGTTTCGAAAAATAAATTGAAGTAAAGTTGTCCTCAGATTAATTTTGACTCATTTTCAATGCCAGTAGCAAAATTTTCGCAGGATGAATGTTAATCGTGGAACTTATTTGCGTTTCTGGAAATTTCCTCATAATATTAAATGTATACAGCAGAGAGTGTATTTTCCTTATGTTGAAGTGGACTTTTTCAAGCTGAAAGTGGTCAATTTTTTTAGCCAATGTGTGAACTGACTTCCGAGACGCGCGATATTTTTTCATGAATTATAGTAAATTGCATAAAATAAATGAAATTTGTTTTGTTTGCATGAATACGGTTCATGTATCTCCTTGTCTGATCAGAATTGACCTCATCTAAGCTTCGTTTTTTTCTGTCTGCGATTTTCATCATTTTGCTAACCTTGATGCGGGTCGTAAAACTCTGACTGGTCTTCGTTGTTGAAGGTATAGCAGTATAACAAAGGCGGGATGCTCTGTATCAAAGTACTGTAATACTCTTTTTCCGTGGGATGACGAATGTGTTTCGCCTGTGGAATAAAGAAAGGTGTGGGTAATTTGTGGCTGGATCCCAGGGACAGTCTCGGGATTACTCCCTTGGGCCACGTCACACGGTGTTTGCTCATCATCTTGCGCATTGCATTGACCTCGCCCAGACGCGGTAGGAAAAGTTTTATGACTATTGCAACTGACCTGCGAAAAGTCCTTTGGGAGGGGCTCCAGTTTTCGCAACGGTTCGTTTCCCGGCCTTTCGCATCATAACAATTATATTTACTGTATATTTATATATTTTTTCTCTTTAGAGGTCCTTCCGAGTCCTAAAGACTACTCTCGAATGATGAGATACTTCCGGGATTTTCCGGGTTTATATCCTGGCGGGGGGTCCGAGATAATTTTGCTGCCTGGGTCTTATTTATCGCGCCATTAAACTTGACACATTTTTTCAATGAAGGGGATGGCTTTGAAAATCCGCATTACCTTATTGAAATCTCGCGAAACACTGTCGTTATTCCGTGATTTTTGTTTCCAGATAATTGAGTACAGTACATATGACGGGTTTCTCGGTATTATACAGTATTTCTATAAAATTTGTTTATTCGTGTTCATCACAGGAATGCGAAGGGTGGGAGCCAATTTTACTTCCTTTTTATTTTACAACATGTAATTTCATAGCGAGCAGTGAAAGCTGAGATAAAATGAAAATGTATTAAAGCAGCCTGGGATAATTTTTGGGGTATAATACGTACTGTTCAGGTATTTTAGTTCATTTTTGGTGGCTCTACTTGTTGGGCTTATTGCATACAGAATATTTTTCCAAAATATAATATTAATTTATTGCTTTTTCTTCCATTTTATTTTATTCTTCCTTAATTTTTCTTTAGGAGGCGAGATTTGTGGTGCATCGATTCAAAACATATCTACGTCTGACTGATTACGACAGTGCAGGATTTTAAAAACTTGCTTTCGAACGAATAAAGCGTGAATGGAATACAAATATATTTCATAAGTCTGTCTGTGTTTGATCTTCGAAAGACAATCGTGCTCCAGAAATTCTTTTGTGCGGCCTTTGAATAGGATATATGGAAGAATCGGCGTGACGAAAAAAAGATTGAATCCCGTGTACCAATTTCAGTGAAATTGAGGCTTTTTCTTCTTCTTGAAGCTCCCCGGAAAAGTAGGTCAGAAGAAACTAAGCCAACAAAAGCTGCAATCCCGGGGGGTAATTTCCTGGCCTTGCTCACTTCGCATAACCCCTTATTGCTCTACCCCTCATTCGTCACAAAAAAAGCGACGGCTTTATCCCTGCATGCTCACTGTGAAGAATGCATTCACACACACACACGAGAACTTTGGCAGGCGCAGGAAGAAAGCGGGATTGTATTGCTTTTTTCTCGCTTGCATAAAACGCCTTTTTTGGGGGGGGGGGGGGGGGGGGCTGACCTTAAAGTTTCCTTCGGAAGTTGGAGCATTTCTCTTGGGGAAAGCTCGACGAATTGTTTGCGCGTTTTCTTCTCGGTTAATCCATCGTGACAGATGTAGTCGGATTGAAACAAAAAATATATAATATTTCAAACAAGAGTTCGATTGCGTCAAGGAAACAAAATTTCGAAGTTTACTGATGAACTCGGCACGAATGTGGGAAGAACCGAAAAGTCGACGGACTCTTCAGAAGTTCTTTTGAAATTTAACGCATTTTCCGAAAGTTCGCATTCATTTATTCTGTGCCGTTTCTTAGTTTTTTTGTGTGTCGGATATCAGCTGATTGACCTGTTAAGCTATTAGATTTTAGAAATTATACATCTGCAGCGGTTGTTGAGAATTAAAAACGTGAATCGGAATCCAAACGTAATCATTTATTTAATTGACAGCTCAATACAATCAGCAATCGACAAGGCGGAATGTCGGGGTCATTCTTGTGTTCTTATCTTGACTGTGCTCTTTTTTCCAACATAATTTTAACCATGAATAAATTAAAAAATAAAATAAATTAAACTGACGGAGAGAAGAAAATACGTAAAGGTAGCATTTGCCTTTCAAATTGTTACAAGTTCGAATAAATTGCAGAAAAATTCTGAAGACATTTGCTCTCATTAAAGGATTATGCATCCCATAATTGTAGCCAGATTCTATGCTACATTCTCTCTGTTTTCTAATTAGCGCATTTAACTGTAAAGCGTAATTTTGATACTCATGAATTATTTTGAACTTTTTCGTCGCACGTTTTCGATGTGAACTCAGAGAAAAAGAAATAATAATAATAAAGCGTAAATATAATTCTCGACTGACGAAACGTCTGAAGAAACTCAATGATATTAACTGATGCTCCAAAAGGGCTCCGGAGTATAATTATAATTCAAGAAAGGGCTCCTCCAGTCAAGCATATTGAGAAAATGCTTCACAATTTTGTTTACGATCCGCTTTTAGACATTATCAAATTTCTGGGTTGAGTGATCCACTCGAGAGATGCCACACAAAACGCTCAAACGTAAAGCAAAAAACATACTGTACGTACATAATTTTACGCAGCAACCCGTAACTCCCTATAGACGCCAGGTGTTACGAACTATATCATAAATGAATGGTACGCATATTCCGACTATTTCCGTCCATCAACTATACCATTTGTTTCCCCTTTTTTATCCCATCCATTGCATTATTATTTTTTTTTTCGCTGTGGAACCTCACTCGCAATGTGTGGCCCAGAGTGGGCGCAATTGCATTCAGCCAAAAAAAGAAAAGTCAGTCGGGCCTGGCTGCTGATGTGCTGCCGGTCAGGAAGTCGGTGAATAGCTCCCTAGAGCCCCTTTGTATTCGCCTGCCGAGCCACGAGACCCATCACAGAGGGGTTTTCCTCCGAGCAGCAATGGAGTTATGACAGCTAAATCTCGGCAGAGGAATTTCTTTTCTTCTCCGCTGAGCCGGGTTGCTTCGGACAAGCTCCCAAAGGCCAGTGAGCTGTAGGAAGATACAGTACAGTACAGTGATGACCCCGGGTATAACAGACGCTTCGCATAACGTATATTATTNTATTTATCTTTTGCACAAGCATTCAGACAAGCGCTGAAATGGAATTTTTCTCCTCAAATACTATAACAAACACGACTCGAGTCCTGTCGCGCACAGAGCTGCTATTTCAGGAGCGTTTGTTCGTTCAATCTTCTTCGAGAGATATGCACTAGAATCCCTTTACAACGAAGCCATTTTTGGGACCAGTGGCAGTAAAGTAGCTTCGTTGTGACGAAAATTCGTTATGAAGTAACTCATTCAACGCTGTGGCTATTATAGGACAGGGGCAAAAAAAGAACGATTTCGTCGTTAGCAATTATTCGTTATGAGGAGATTCGTTGTACAGTCGAACCTCTCCATGCGCGAATTTTAAGGACCAGCAAGAAAATTCGATTTAGGGAAACAAGCATTTTTGTTATTGTAGATAGAAGAATTGCAAAAAATTATAAATGGTGAAATTCTGGGTCTTAAATTGCTCTTTACATGAGTTGATGTGATGCTGAATTTGAGACAAGGTTTCATTATCCCAATTATTCTTTTAATTCTTATCTCAGCACATCCTTTTTTTTTGCTGCTTTCCTCTTCCTGCATATCAATGCAACATTAGCCAAAAGGCCTCAGAAAATTCGAGTGACGCAGGTTCGAGAGGAAAAGCCTTCGAGGGATTTTTGATGCATCGTTTTCTACAAGAATTCACTTGAAAAATGAAATTCAGAATTCGGAGGTTCGAGTTATAGAGGTTCAACTGTAACGAGATTCTGGTGTATTTTACTCTGTTTTACAATTTTTAAACAGTGTCTGTCACCATTCAGCAGTGATATTAATTGAAATAATTTTTACAGCGATTTGAACTGAAAACGAGTTCACGATTTTTCTTTTCAAAAATTCTCCTTTGTTTCTTTTACGAGGATATTATTGCAAGTAAATTCATTCAAGCAGTCATTTTGGATTTGTTTATCATGCTTTTTAATTGGTCTGAGAAAGCTCTATGACTCTTTCGTTTACCTGAAGGACTGGTTTTTATTTTTCGCGATTTTCGAAGTCTTGGCCCCCAAAACTTCATTAGCACCTCAAAGCAGAGATGGCGGCCTTAATCATTGAAAACACAGTGGCTTTGCATTTTTTCGATCAACTTTTCCTTAAAAAAATGGCGTCCCCTCTGCATTTAGGGTCGAGCGGTGCCTGCATGCGTAGATACGTTAATTAATTCCAGTTGACATTTCTGGTTTATTTTTCCCCCCTAATTATGTGTGGACAGAATCTGAAAAGGTGCTTGGGCTCTGTTACCTGAACGACGGCAAAGAGCCGTACTGGATGGACCCAGAGTGGAAGTACGGCAACAACGCAGGCGCCCCGGAAGCCGAGAAGTTCCTGGACCCGCGGCGAACCACGGCAGGGGCGGACGACGCCAGTTCTTCTTCCCGAACCGGCGGCTCGTCCACGTCCGCCACCATGAACCACAGTGGCGCCAAGGGCACCCATGTCGGGCTCGTCGACACTGACACCAATGCGACGTCGGAGTCACCCGGAATCGACAGCAATCACCAGAACCGGGGCCGGCCTGTCGCTTCCAGTCCTGTTCCGTACGCGTCGTCCGACGTGTTTCAGCACAATGACGCCTTCGATGCTGGGAAGCGGAATCACGGCAGCTTGTCTAGCTTTGGTGGTGAGAGAAAAACCACATTCGATTTCCTCAGTTGAAAATCTTTAGAGGACATGCAGTCTCAATTTCAAAAATAATAAATAAAATTCAACAGCGGTATTCTCCATTTAAGACGATATTGAATTTTTCGCGAAACCCGTAAGTTATTTTACATATTACCAGGTCCTCGTTTAAAAAACAATTCCTGCGGAGCAAATTTTTTTTTTTTTATCCCATGATAGTCATAATGTGAAGTGAACCCACCTGTTACATGTGCTACATTGGCATACATTATAAAATCGGTGAAAAAGAAATCATTGAAGTTAGTCAATCATCAAAAGGGAGTATTAATTCCGGATTATCTAATCTTATTTTTAGTAAACCAGGATTGTTCAGACTACTCCGGTAATAAATAGGAAAGTGAGTCGAAATAAGCTGGAAATCATACTGAGTCTTTTGGTTTGTACAACATGATTTATT
>CAJPEX010003630.1:0-27467 GCA_905338405.1 Notodromas monacha
CACCAGTTTACCTTCCTGGAAGTCGTGTTCCAAGCTTCCAAAATATTTTCCTCGAAGAAAAGCTGGCTTCCCTACAATGAAAATAAATAAATTCCCGAAGTTTGAATTTGTGGAGTACCTCCGACTTAGACTGAATTAGATCCGACTGATGTATGATTATATCAGCTTTGAATATGTTGACGATTTTTTTTAATATTTTCACCCGAGGAGATAAATGATTCATCTGAAAAAGTCAAGAGTGCATGCTTGATGTGCGAGGAAATGATTGCACCAATCAACAATCACACAATTTAAGATTGCACATTTGTGATATGCTTTTCTTGCCTTGTTTTTCGTTGCATATAATTTTGATTACGATTTTTTTTCTCACCCTCTGCAATTATTGCTGCTCTACCTTCAAGGAGACCACAGGTTTCTTATACAGTATTTATCGTGGTGATGCTCTGGAAAAAAAGTAGATCATGGAGATGAGTCCTCCAATTTTGTTGCTTCGAATGCAGCCCTTTCTTCTTCTTCAGAAATCGAAGGAATAATCAGATAACGGTCTTCTGCGTATCGAACATGAAAGGGTTGTATTTTTGTTGAAGAAAAAAAAAATAAGCGGGACAACGAAAGACACTTCCGCTGGCAACGAATTCTAAAAATATCACAGAATGAAGGGTGGGATGGTATTTCAGGTGTGTTGATGGTTTCATTCCTTAATTTATGAATTTATTAATAATCACCTGGTACTATAGTGACTGAATAAGTACTTCTTGCGCGAATTGAGCGGGAACAAAAAGGCGTGAATGATCCGGAAAAAAAAATTGGGCTTGAAGTGCTGTTATGTTCTGGTTTTTTCTATGTATTGTACAGTGTGTCAAGTCATTGAAACACGCGCACATCTCAAATACTTAATAATGCATGCATTTTGAAGTGCTTCGAGTACTGCATTTGCTGCCGTATTGAAACTAATTAATCTCGCGAAGTAGTATTCCTGTCGTATTTGTGTTGTTTCTGAAAAATTGTCAATCATTTTTTCGGAACATCCGGACGTGGAGCGGAAAATATGACGACGCAGTATTTATCAGCGAACAAATGATAAAAATTTACTCATTTGTGGAATCAATAACTTATAGTGACTGGCGATTAAAAGATGAATTTCTGCATAATTAATTTTTTTGGGCGTGTGCAGGATTGCGTAGGAATATATGTTATTCGGTTTGGAATATACAGTAAAATCTCGCTACAACAAAGCCATTGGGAATAGTAAAACATCTTCATGGTAAAAAAAAAACTTCGTTATAAAGTACAGTACGTCATTTGAAATTGTATCTACTGAGCAAAGACCTAAAATGATTTTGTTGTAAGAAATTATTTGTTGTACTGTAATGGGATTAGTCTTCAAAAAATTCCGCTAATAAGATTAATTAATTTGCATTCAAATAGAAGATTGCTTGAAATGCTTTCAATAATTTGTATATTTTACAACAGCCGGAAGTGCAATCACTGGTATTCATCTTTTAGTAGGGCCTAATTTGGGATAACTACACTTCTCCAAGCTCTTTAAAACAGTTTTCATTGAAAGGAATTCTTGCAAATCACGTATCAAAATTTAAAATTTGCTTGGGGAAATTTTTTACTGCATGCGAATCCCCCACTCCCTCCTCCTCTTTTTATTCAAGCAATTTTGAAGAAGAAAAAAACCCCTTGGTATCCGAGTGAATAGGCTCCATATCTTTAAAGAATACTGTTGGGCCTCAATAAATTGAACCTACTTGAGTTAAATACCTTCTTATTAAGTCAATGTTTTCAAGTCTCCACCTGAATTCCATAGAAAACAATGCATTATGAACCTCTCTATAACTCAAAGGCTTTTCCTCTCAAACCTCCATAACTCAAATTTTCTGAGGGCTTTTGGTTGTTTTTTTTGACACAGGAAAGATAAAAGGGATAAAAAATTAACTTACTGTGTTTTGAAAGGAAATGAAAGACTGATTGGGTAAATACATGTATGGACCCTTGTCTCCAATTTCAGCATCCTGTCAACTCATTTAAGAAGCAATTTAAGGCTGAAAATGTCACCATTTACAATTTCTTGCAATTCCTCTATCCTTCCCTCAACAAAAATGCTTTCAGGAATAAATCCTTGACAAGATAGATGTTAAGAATGATTTGAAATTACAAATGCTTGAACTTAGGTTAAGTTGAATAAAACAACAGAATTTGGTTGGGATGCAACTGGGGTGAAATTTCACCCTATTTTAAGGCTGTTGTACTTCAAACACAAGCAAATATTTGCAAAATATCCTCAAGTGACACACACAAGCTTTTTAAGAGAAGTGCGGGATTTTGATTGATTCAGAAACCAGGAAAAACTGTCCTCCAAGGACAAATAACAAAACCAGGATTTTATTAATTGAAAACAGCCTTGGAGGCTTCAGGAAAATGTGTGGGTGAACCAATGTTGTCCTTGGTTCACACAGAGATATAAAGTGAAGACAAGAATCCATGTTTTTGAGTTTAGCGTGTCAAATTTCATTCTATTGTTCATTTTTTTGCAACAAATGCCTGTTTCCCCAGCTCTAAACCCCCCTCCAGTCGTAATTTTCATTTTCTCCTGGTCCCACGAAATTCGACTGATGGAGAGCAGGCTTTATTATACTGTAATATGTACACCAAAAATAATTTTAAAATATTATATTGATCATAGTTTGGGATTGCGAGGGCTTGTGAAACACGGAAGCGGAAGCGTGTACTACAGTGCAGTACCTCGTGCCGGATACACCGTTGACTGGGATTTCTCAGGACTGACGTCGACATTAATGCCGACGTTGTCGACGGGGGCAAGAGCCAAGTTCCGTGCTGCTGTTGACGAGCGAGCTGCAGTGTGTCGCGGCCGGTGATTTGTTGGCAATAACAGGGACGCCCAGCTTGTAAACATGCTCTCATTTGCATCTTTCACGTGAAACTTCCAAGAGCCAAGTTCCGTGCTGCTGTTGACGAGCGAGCTGCAGTGTGTCGCGGCCGGTGATTTGTTGGCAATAACAGGGACGCCCAGCTTGTAAACATGCTCTCATTTGCATCTTTCACGTGAAACTTCCAAACGATGCTTCTTTTCTTCTGTTATACTGCACAGACTTCGGTGTAAAACTCAAAAAATAAAAAATTACGAGAGAAGGAGAGAGAGAGAGAGCGAGGGAGAAATAAATAAATAAATAAATGAAGATCGAAGACGGGGGAAACGAGTTTATTGGAATTTGGCTTCTCCTTTAAACTTCACGGCCAAAAATTACACAGCCTCTTCCTGGATGTTTTTCTCCCCTTTTTTATAGAATGGAAAGGGAATTCGAAAATGTTTATCGATTTTACAGGAAAAAATATGCATAATGAAAAGCATACGAAGGTAGGAAGGAAATTGTTCAAAAGTTTCAACAGATCGAATATCGAAATTTCCATTTTTGGGGACATCGGAACGATGTTATTGGATGATGGAATAAAGTTTCCTGCCAAAGTCTCTTCACATTTTTTTTTTGCTGCCTTGAGCGGATTTTGCTAAATTTACAAGTGGTGGAAAAAAAAAGATAGTTGATGAGTTTACCAACAATTCGGAAAGAATTAGGAATAATCAAATAGAATATGATTATTCGATCGAACTTTTCCTCTTCAGCGCGGTTTTTATTTTCTTCTTCTTCTTCGGAACCTGATTCATATTTCGAAAACCCGGAAATCACTGAGTTTTTCTTTCCGCTATTTGAAGAAGAATTTTATACTATTTTAGAATAATATGTCATGATTTTCAACTGTTGAATAAATAACCTATTTTTTGTTTCTGTTTTTCTTTTCAGGAGGCAGGAATGTGTCGGTGTTCCGTTGCTTCTCATCACGCTGAAGAAGAGAACTTTCAAAATTAGGCCGGAAGACGGACTTCGTTAGTTATTGCGATTTGATACCAGAAACGTCTTGAGGAGATTGGAAGCGATTTTCTCCGCACGCTTCAACAAATTTCCATTTTGACAGGTACAAATTAAAATATCTATGACGAGAAAAATAATTCCGTGGTGAAATGTGAAGAAGTGCGGGATTCGATGTCGGCGACAGGCTGGAATGGATTGACGGCATTGATGCGCGTCGTCGCTTCGCGTCGCCGCTTGTGAAGCCCTTGCGGAAGATGCAGGTCAGTTTCAATTTCGTTTTAAATTTTACTCAGAATCGGAATACTGTGCTGTATTCTTTTTTTTTGTTTCTCCCTATTTTAAATGGAAGAACATCGAGAAAGTTCGGGGTAATGCGTCCTTGAAGCTCCGCGAGATGTCCATGTCTCAAAGAGTGAAAAATTGTTGGGCCGAAAAGATTTTCTTCCATGAAAAAGTCGCGATCCAATTATTTCCTGAATATGGTTCACTGCAATAACGTAGTGTTTGGAGACGTACAGTATTTATGTCACTGGCAGTTTTTCTTAAAATAAGACGATTGCAGTACTGTATATTTTTTCATATTCGAAAAACGCGCTGATTTACTTCAAGGCCAGCAGAAAAATTTGGACAAATTTCGAAGCTGAAACCGTTTTAAATGCCAGATGCAATTACTGTGCTGTAGTTGAAATGATGTACAGTAGTACAGTACAAAACATCCTTAAATTCCTCCTGTTTCAAATTCCTCCGGAACAAAGAGCTCCAGTATAGAATTTTTCAAAGTTGAAGTTTACTAAACTAAGCGTGGAATTTGTGGCATTCAAGGTGGGTTGTCCTCTTACTTGCAATTTAAGAAATTTGAAAATTCATGAATATTCCTCAAAAGGACATAAAGTGGATTTATTTGTTGGAAACAAAGTGAAAACCGAAGCTTTAATGGTTTGTTATACTGTATAGTGCTGTAAATCCGCAGAAAAAGATATCAGAATTTGACCATCAACAAATTGCTGCTTTTTATTCCTCCAAAAACAAAACTCTTCCTTCAAGTTTCTGAGTCAAAATGAGAAAAATCTCAAAGAATCTGGAAACAAATGTGTTATTCTTGAAACCCTCGCTTTCCAAAATTGACTCAGAAAAAGACATACAGTAGATATGAGATTATTTATTCCGTACATCACTTACATTGGTGGTATTTTTGTTCTCATGTTGTTCAACTTCGGCAAATATTTTATTTTTATTTTTTCATGATGAAATAAATTATTTTTGAGTATTCAGAATAACCGGTATTCAAGCCCGATTTCCCTGTGAGGTTTTGTGCATTTAACACAAGATTTCAAGCTTCGTTACTCAACACTGAATTTATCATTGCACAGTCACTTTTTTTCGGGAAATCCGCGTCTATAATTTAAAAAAAAGAGACGTGAAGTTCTTTCGCGTTGCTAGAATTAATGAAACGTTCGGAGAGAAAAGCAATTTGAAAAATTATTGAATTCCGAAGAGCGTTCGCAGTTTGGATTTAAAACAAACACGCGTACCCCATAAATAAAACGCGCATTTCCGAGCAGACATACGTACGAACGCGTATATAAATCCTTCCGCGTGTGTATCCCATATATGTGATGTGTTCCCTCATCGCCGTTTCGAGTAATAAACGCCGGGTCATAACTTATTCAAAGGAAATGGTTTTGACGTGCTGTGAGTGCGTAAACAAATCCGGGTCAAACAGTAATCCAACAAGTGCACAGGGGAATTTTTTTTATTATTTTTTTAAATGCAGATTTTTAATTTTTAATTTTTTACTAGATTATTTGGAAGATGCGAGTAATTGAACAAGTGCGATCAAGGTGAGAAGCATCGACGGGAGGATTTATACAGTATTCTTGTTTTTATCTTTGTCTGCTTGTTGTGGATTTTCTCGAATGAGTTATTGTGTGGCTTAGGATTAAATTTCTGGTCGACTGGGATGAAATCCGAGCTCATCTGAGGTTTCCGTTTCCGAATTCGTTAGCGAAGGCTTGTTTGTTTTAGGATTATGCCAGATTTTTTGTTTTGTTTTTGTTTTTTAAATTTGTTTCTGATCTGGACAGGAAATTGAGGTTTTAATTTGAGCGCGAGTTTTTTTTTCATTTGTTTCTGATCTGGACAGAGAATTGAAGTTTTAATTTGATTGCGAGTTGACTGCGGAATTTGTTAAAATTTAGTTTGAGTCGGAATTACCTGTGAAATAAATTTGGCTTGCGATGTGTCATGCCCTTGAGATACAATTTGTACAATTGCATTTTTTCTGGCAATTTCTTTGAATAAAATTTCACTATTAATTATATTCTCTTTTGGGAGACGGATTTCATAGTGTACAGTACCCGTATTCACGATGTTTATTTTACTATGATTAGGAATGACTCATCGAAGGTGCATCTGTACATGCCTGTATTATATGAATAAAATTCAAAGATATATTTTCATTGTGCTTATGTCGAGTTTCGTTCGCAATTCATTTTTTTAGACATGAACCAAGATTCAGTAGCAACGGGAAGTGTGAGTTGAATTTATCTGTAAATTAAATCAGCTTTCCCAATGAGGCTTGTATGTAGTGGAGATCCAAGTGGTATAAGTGTATTTTCCAGCAATTTTTTTTTGTTCAAATAAAATCCCAGTATGAATAGTTTTTTGCTACGTTTTCAATGAAATCGATGAACATGCTGTTTGGGAAACGGATTTACGGCGCATTCATGAGGTTATTTTTCGTCATGAGGAATGGCTCGTCAAAGATACATGTCAATTTTATGAATTGAAATTTCAAGACATAATTTAATTTACTGGATTTTCGTCAAATTTTGTTTTCAATTTTTTTTTTTCGTTCTAGGCATGAGCCAAGACTCAGGAGCAACCGGAGCCTACCGCAACCGAGCTCCAGATAACCATTCCCAGGAGCAATTTCGTGCGAAGTTGCTGTATTTCTTCATATTTTCAGGTGAGAAAAAAATAATTATGATTTTCTTTGAAAATTATTAAAATATGTCTTTCAGTTTTCTTTGGTTTCCGGAACGAATCGTTCTTTTCTTTTGTTCGAGGTTGCTGTACAAATTTTAAACCGGAGCGGAAATCATTGTAGCAGCCCGTGAAGTCTTCTAAATTTGGCATCGAGAATCGAAAGTGTTATATTGGCATGCATTCCTGTATATAGTCATTAGAAACAAGGGAAATAATTGCTTGGAATTGAAGCGAAATATTTGTTGTTTATCTGTGATGAATCTAATGAAAAATTCGTGTCAGTTGTACAAGCTTATTTTTTAAAATCGCCCTCTTTATTCTGTGTTTCGCTTAATTCGAAATGAAACTGCGGTATATACTTCGTCGATCTGGAAAAATCAAGGTCCAGCGGAGTTGAAACTGTTACTTGCAAACTAAGGATCAAAATTATAAGAGCACGAACACTACTTATTCCATCAGAAAAGTATGCAATTCAATGAGTGCTTCTTTTCTTCTTTTACATGTTTGTATCGAGAACACTTCGGTTGTCGATTACAGACAGTATTCGTGATCCTGGGATTCTTTGAGCATTTTAGGCAATATTTTCAGAAATATACTAAGTTTTATCAAAGCAGGTTTTTTTTTCACTACGACCATTGGGTCAATATGCAAGCCATCAGAATGTAACGAAACATCATTGAATTTGGTTCGTCTTTCCCGACGAAGAAAATTAACCAGAAGGAATATCGGCATTAGAATCAATTACCGAACGTGAACTGATGGAAATACCGATCCCATCCCATCAACATGCAGTACCTGACTGGATAATGAATAACAATGTTCTACTTGTTTTTGTAGTTAAAGAAAAGTTTCTCCTATTCCGCAAAGAAACGTGTGAACGGAACAGTGAATTATTCCGTCTGCGTGGCGTATTTCCCGTGGGAATTTTTCCGCTTGGACAAACCTGCGCACATTATTCCTTGACGTATGCCTTCTTTTTTTTCGTTTGTGGAAAACAGTTTTTGTTTTCGAGAATAAATATCTGCAAAGTGTTATTCGAATTGGATGTCGAAAGATCTGATTAATGACATAAAAGCGGAACTCAAAAGATTATGTTGGAAGTATACTGCACTTCGTTATTTGCATTCGACGGCGAATTTGACAGAGAGTGACATCTATACAAGGTGGAATAACTCTCCGGGAACACTCTGACATGTGTACATCACACGTGATGAACGAAGTAGGAAAATGTATCAAATAACATTTTGACTCATTTGGAATGTCTGACCTGATGCATTATTACGTAATATACGTTTCATAATGGCGGATGTATATTCAATTTTACGGCCGTCTTCATCCAAATATAATTGTGTCTCATTTATTGTTAAATGGATAGAGATGAACGTCATTATCTCGCACAAATAACAAATGATTGTTTCCTGATTAATATTTTAATTTCCCTGATGGAGATTGAAATGAAATGAGAGGCAGGAAACGTAAAGAATAAAAATCCGAAGATGGACAAATTTATTGGTACATTACTGTATACGTACAAAATGCTGAGTTGCTCCGGCTGATATAATCGTGTGTCGGTATTTATTACTGCTGCTGTATAATGATTACCCCGACTTGCTTTCATTGTCTCCCTGTGACTTGAATGCGATTGAACACCTGTATGATGATGGGTTATCTCATTCCCGAATTGTCTTCATTTCTATATAGCTATTGCTGCGAGTGAAGTGTCGGGAGGCAGCACGGATTCCTTCGTGGAGATCTTCTCCTCTCGGTACAAACAGCAAGTGACATCTAGCACACTGCAATGGCGCACTGTTGCTGGCCGGGACTACCCCGAGGACCTGGTGCCCGCCGGACGGGTCGGTGACGGCGTGTTGTTCCTCTGCCGGGCCGAGTACCTGGGCCGCAAAATCCCGGGTTACCTGAAACCTCCCCTGTGCACGATCGAACTTGCTGGACATGTGATGAATACCACGAATTTTCAGGTGAGAATCCATCAAAATGCGAATTATGTTTTCGAGGAGAACAAGTGAACGAAAAAATAAATGGCATTTTTGGGGAATCTTTTGCACTACAGGTATTTTGAGACTGCTGTGTTAGCATTATTCTGCGCTTTTTCAATTACCCGGCGTGGTTTATATGTAATAAAATGGTCACGTTTGTCTGCATTTTTTTCAACGAGGTAATTTCGCATTACTGTATTTGGCCGAAGGCTATAATATTATTTACATAGAACCAGCAGAACCTGGATGGTTGCTTATAAACATCTAAAAATTGAACGGAAAGATAATTTAATTTTTTTTTGCAATTGGAATGAATGTCTGACTTTGATCGTACTTGAGAGATTGACGCGTGCCGTGTTGAATATCTGATTCGTATTTTTGAATTTTTGAATTCGATTATTTCCTGTCTTCTTCTTCTCAAAATTCTGCATCTATACCAGGTACTGGTGAACATTGCAAACTCGGCCCGATTGGAGTGGGAACCGTGGACGAAAACCGTGTTGGTCGACGGCGCCGTGTCTTCGGACGGGTTCTTCGTTGCTCGGGCAGCGGGTTCCTCGGGTTCGGCTTCCGTTTCCGGTGGACGAGCGTCGAAAGACGACGTCAGTGACGACGTTTTCATGGGCAAAGTCGAAGCAGACCAGCCCCAAATCACCGTCACGATAGGACAGCGTTCTTTCAGGACCAGCAACGCCGACACACTGGTCGAGATTTTACCCACGCACTACTTCATCAACGACGTCTTGTTCGACGACAAACTCGTGAGTTCATTTTGCTGTTGCATTTACATTCTTAAAAAAATACTACTTGTATCTCTGGAGAATTTTTACAAATTACTAGAAAAAATAGGCATGACTCTCTGTAAAACAAAATTTAAGGGACCAGAAAAAATCGTTGTAGAGAGAAATTCGTTGTAGAGAACGCTCAAAGCAATTGCACGAAAAATATTTTTACAGAGAAAATCGTTGTAGACGAAATTGTTGCAGAGAGAGTCGACGTCTAATTAGTTACTCTATTCATGCGACAGTCTTTTTACAAATTTGGGAAAATCTTGTTTGGAAGAAACTTTCCAGACCTCTATAAATAGTCTAAAATGAAAGTCGATATAACGAAAAATTCGCCAAAACAAAATTGCTAAAGATGAAATGGGATATTTTTCAAATCAGGATTATAATTTGTTTGTCTATAAGCAATACACTTTTTTCTCATCTGAATTGCAGTTTATAATGACAAATCGAATATATTGTATATTCGTAAATATTGTGGGAGATCAAACCTTTTGAAAATTCTGCAAATGCGGTTTGTATGGGCTTTATGATAATCTGAAAGACATTCGTATAGCGTCAAAAGAATAGCGAAGAACAGATTTTCATGGGTATTTCATTCGGGGAAAATTTTGAAAAGAACTTGGTCTTATTCGTGGTCAAGGAAATACATTTTTGGCTCTTCTTACAATTTTTGTCGATGGATTTACGGTATTCATGAATGTTTTGAATGTTCTAGTTTGTATCACAAAATAACGTACATGAAATTTATTTACATCAGAACGTGAATAAAATTTATCCGGGAAGCGAAGAATGGCCTTAACAAAAAAATCTGGCTTCGACATTGATTCTCTGTCCTCCTCACTGTTGTATTTTATTTTAATTCCGGCTTCTTAACCCGATTTATAATTGTTTTGCCATTAATAATTATTTATTTATTTACTGCAATAGCGCACCTCTCCTATCACCGTGATTACTAATTTGTTTCTAATCACGTTGGTGCACTGGTGTTGTTTTTTTTATATACTTTGTATCGTGGTTGCTGCGGATGTTGCGGAATTAATTAAGCAGGAGAAAGGGCGTCCGGAAGAGGAGGTGAGGCATTGCTCAACGCTGGTTTAATTCTTTTTATTTACAAATTTACTCTTGAATCTTTTTTTGAATTTTTCCAGTATTTCTTGCGTTGATTGCTTGCACGTAACTCGCATAGGATAATTAAAATGTCTCTATTTTCTTTATCGTGACTCGTGGACATGCCGACGCGGAATAATCGGTACTTGCTCTTTCTGGTTGATGGGTCGGCAATAGGTCTGAGTACTTATGTAGTGTCCTTGCCTGTACTGTATTTCCTTAACGATCTCTCTTGAGAGTTGTTGCAGGAAAAAAAATTGACGATATGGTTGCATAAATTCACCTGAAACCGCTTTCGTTGTCCTCAGCTTTTATTTTTATTTTCGAGTGTATATGGCGTTGTTGAAAATTATATTTATGCTCGCTCATTCCGTCCTTGTCCTCGTCTGGTCCCCGTCTTTTTTTTTTTTTTCAAACTGACTCAAGGGCTTTGTAAAGCCATACAACATCGCTAAAGCGATCGACAAACACGGGCTTTTGAGACGGGAAACATCTGCATAAGTACTTCGTTTTCACTGAGTGTATATACAAGAGTTCCGATTATTGGGTGTCATTGTAAAAGCTTCCTGGAGTGATTTTGGAATCGGGTTTTAAATGCTTTGATCGAGTGAACAGATTGCTTCGTGCATTTTTTTTTTATTGCTAAGAAGTAGAATTGTGTGTCTGATGCCCAATGATATGGATTTGCTTCAGTTCATGAGATGCGTGATGCATCTTATTCACTTGTTGAGTTTTCTACGAAACTTTTTTTTGTTTTCTTTCGAAAATGCATATTTGAAAAAATTGAATGCACGTCATACACGGGTAGAACGCTGGTCAAAATTTGGGTATGCATTATACAGTGCAAATATCAAGAAGGAGCACTTGTAATTTAAGCAACAGAAATTCCAAAACCTATGACAGATGGAAATTTGAATGTACTGTAGACTCAAATGAATGGTGCATTCAACTGCAGTTCTTTAAACTGACCTCGATATCTTTAACCTCTCTAATTAAGATGAATAACTCCCTATGTTTAATTTTTTTTAATCCCTGTCTAAATTTCCTTTTTTTTTAATCCATTAAAAAGCCTCCCTAATTCCAAGGATTTCTTTCTCGAACCTCAAGAACTAAAAAAAATGTTCTGCCTATTATTTTATTGACGCAGGAAAAATAAATGTGAAAAAAATGTAACTGGATGTGTTTGGAAAAGAAAGTGAAAGACTAATTGGGAAAATGGACCCTTTTGCTTCCAAGTTCAACATCCTATCAGCTCATTTAAGAAGTGATTCCAGGCCCAAAATTTTAATTTTCTGAAATTTTTACGCTTAATTTTTGCAAAAAATACTGTTTCCCTATCTTGAAACCTGCCAAACTCAAATTTTTGCTGGTGCCTTATTGGAGTTCGACTTTAATGGGTTTGATTGTATTTCAAAGTATTTCAGCACACCTGATATGATAGGTACGAAAATAATATAACACTGAGTATATAGAGTGCTATGGAA
This sequence comes from Notodromas monacha, assembly GCA_905338405.1. Lineage (NCBI taxonomy): Eukaryota > Metazoa > Arthropoda > Ostracoda > Podocopida > Cyprididae > Notodromas > Notodromas monacha. Next base: position 12,261 of record CAJPEX010003630.1, read on the forward strand.
TGTATATATTTTTCAAGCCTAAAATTATATCTTTTTCGAATAAAGTTCTTGAAATACAATACAGTTCGACACTTGTAGCTCAAACGTTCCTGAATTAAAAATCTTCGTAAATAATTTTTTTATTTATTCCCTCTTGGAATTATTTTGAGAACAATAAATGCACTATACATTTTTTATTTATTCGCTCTTGGAATTATTTTGAGAACAATAAATGTACTATGATTGAATGTAGACCTCTCGTATGACTCAAAGAACTCCCCCATTGGAACTTAAATATAGCCTGATCTAAAATCCGGTCTTCTGTTGCAAAATTAAAAATACTAATCCAAGCATAAACTCGAATCGAGATCTACTAAAGTTTTACTAACCTATAATCAATCTCGAGTATGATGAAGCATTGTGGCAGTCAAACGTGAATTTAATTGTGATGATCATGATTGTATCCCTGCTACCAGCAAATGGCTCTACACAGTGACCCGGCAATGTTATGATTGTTTCCGTCAGGAATCGAACGTTTGAATTTGTTCATTAAATGCTGATTTCACATTTTTATTCGTGAACGAGGCGATGAAAACTAAAGAGCAACCGTTTATATGATCTAAACGCTTTCGTTTCCTCACATAAAATATTGCTACGTTGTCAAGTTATGGAAACCTATAGAAGCGTTTTTTTAAGTTTATTGCTTGTGGACAGAGACCGATTTTATTTGAATTAGAGCGTAGTTTTCGCTTGTATTCTTACATCTTTCTATTTAAAAAAATAATAATTGGGAAGCCTTGTACAGTATTTTGAATCTCTGGCGTGTTTTGCACTATCGAATCGTGTCAAAATGCATGAAAATGTTTCTATAGTTGTACAGTGATTGGTTCAATGATTGTTTTCGCTTTCGGGGTCCTTTTCTGAAATGTTTCTGACTTTTGACTTCATATCCTCACGCCAGTCGTGCTCAAACTCCCATGATTCACGCGTGATCGTTCCTCTCTATCTAATCTTTCTTCTTATTTTTTTTTTTTCATTTAAATTTTCGGTTCTGTGTGTACACCCTGATGGAGGAGCAGACTTATGCAAAGAGCGAGACGAAAGTGCTGGAGCGAAAGATATTCAACAACAACGACTCGGAGCCGTTGCGGATCAGCGAGAAGGTGCACTACGAGTACACAGCCAAGGAGTGGTGGGGCACGGTCGACGGTAAAGAGCTGCTTTATTTATAAAACCCTTCGTCTCCCGGACTTCAATTCCTGGAATTAATTCTCGATATTCCCTCTCGAGAAGACTGTTTTGTTTCAACTTCTTTATCGTATTTATTCTTCGAATTTTGGATAATTTTTTTTGTCGAGTATATATTACTGCGTTTAGAGTGCAGAAGTATACTAAAAGTCCTTCTGAGCCCGCGTCTCGGGAAGGAGATTTTTGTCTGAGTGGTAAGGGAATAGGCACTCGGAGTCATCAGGGATTTAGTGTAGGATGATGGTTCAGTACTTGATACTGAGTGGCACTTATACTAAGGTTTTGTTCATGGTCGATGCTTCTTTTTTCTTCATAGAGAAATGTGATATTAACGATTACCTGGCTGGTTGACTTACTGTCAGTTTCGTATATGTACCCCATTTACTTGAATACCATGCGCCCTCGAGTAAGGCGCGCACAGGGGTTTTTCAGTAGGAAATTTGGCTAAAATCGTATACCCAAGTAAGACGCGCACCCCAATTTTTAGTGAATCTAAAACCACAAAATTTAGAGAAAAAAAAATTCTTTAGACGTGAATTGAACAAAAATTCGGATCAATTTTCAACTTTGTCAGTACAAACAAGTTTTCTTGTTACATTTGTTCGAAATTTCTTCATTATAATGAAGTATAATGCACACATAACTTCCTAAAACTTCTTGAAAAATTTGTACCCGCTTATGAAGCGCACTGTATTTTTTTTTCTTCTGAAATTTCAGAAAAAAGGTGCGTGTAGTAGTACTCGAGTAAATACTCTTCCAAAAACGGATCGGCATCAAGGTATCTTATCGTCTTCTGCTTGGGTATAACAATTTTTAAGATGAAGATTGACTTTTTTGTTTTGTTCCAGGGAATTGAGACTCATCGGAGTTAAAATTATAGAAACTTGGTTGAAATAATGCTCCAGTCTGAAATAAAACCTTATATGCTACTCACGGAACATATTTTTCTAAGTTTAAAAATCAGAGAAAATGCACAACAAAATTTCACCCAAAAACCCGTGAAATGTAAAATTCTAATTGAATGAAATGGCCACAAATATGTTTTGAAACTCACACCGCATATTTTTCCGTCAAAGTCAATTTTTTATTGTTGAATGTATGCTTGGATATACTAAAAGCAGTCATTCTTGCATTCTTCGACTTTAGTTGGGTTCAGTAGCGTTCATTTTTACATGAGAAGAATCCTCAAGCAGAAATTGGCTCATTTAACCAAGAAATAGCTGATAATTACAGCGAATAAAAATGAAAACTAGTTGAGAAAAAATGACTGATGCATACAGTACCTGTATTTATGAAATATATATGAAGTTGAAATAAAACGTGTGGGAACATCAACAAAATCCAGTTTTATTTTCTGCGCAGGAATTATTTTGTCAATTATCCTCAATTTCAGTTTATGGCCTTCAATTTGTAAGCGCCAATTAATTGAATTTCCGTTTCAGATTTTTATACTGTACAGTATATATTTTTGTATATACGATTACATACAGCATGTGCATAAAAAATTATTACTTTTCTCGAGCTGAATTCGCACGCAGAAAATGTGGCGCTGCATTTCGATAGATTTAAAAACGTCGGCGCGGCGGAGAATTTATTCTATTTATAGTTTTTTTTTCGCGGAAATTTGCTGGTATTATTCCTGCAAATGAGAATGCCTTTCCCCTCGCAGAAAATGTTCCCAATTTCTTTTGCGGGTATTCTGCCGCATCAGTTTTTTTGTTTTCCTCTCACTGAAATTACTGTGCGCATATGTAACACGTACCTGGGTGCGGCGTAAATACGGTGTGCGGTCGTTTCCGTATATACGCCGCCTTATTGATAAACGCCTCGCAATCATCGGTCTGACAACAGTCCTTTTGGCCTCAGAAAAATCGACCTCGTTCGAATTTTCGAGTAAAGTTTTTTTTTTAAATTTCATTGGAGTTATCTCTTTCTTTTTTTTTTCTATATCTGATTTGATCGACAGGTACTTACGCTGGCACTCCGACGGTGATCAATTGGGTGGATCCGGGCCGAGGCGAGACGCGGATCCGGACGAAACTCGCCTGGGGGGCGCAGATCTCGAGAAAGAAGCAAGACTTCAGGGTCGTCGAATTCGACTTGCCGCCGTATTCGAGACTGCAAATCACACTCGACGGCTCTGTGCAAACCCGACGCAGGCCCTACAGTGCCAAACTCACCACGTTCTACGCCTCCAACTCGCAAAAGTCCCGCAAAATCCGAGGGCACTTTTTGGACGAAGACCTGGTGTCTGTTGAGGTTCGCTTTTTTTGTTCTCTCTGGACTCGGGAGTATTTTATTTTATTTATTTTTGCAAAAGCGGAATAAAAGGGTTGTAGGATAAGAAACGATTGTTCGATCTATTACTTGTCCGACGAGGCGACGACACGTATTTTAAAGCTGAGGATAATTTTAGATCCATACCCACATGTTCAAAAGTGGTATTTCATGAAAGCATAATATCAGGTGTTCAATTTTATTTTTCTTGTATGTCGAGCTTTAACGAGTTAAATATCACCTTTTGGTATACAGTACAGTACCGTAGTGTTGGAAGAACGAGAAACGATGTTTGCGAAATGAGTTCGACGAAAATCGTTGATGATTTCCAGAAGCTAGTATGTTTCCTGTGATTGAGCCGGGATATCGAACTACTGTATATGCAGTACATATATGCATCATCACATGCAATGCTTCCTCATTAAATTTGACGACTTTGATTCTACATTTGAAGGTGCGGAAGGAGAAGTTTCAATTGCTGCGAGTGGAACCGGGGGTTTCGACGGACCAGTCGATACTCGACGCGGAACGGCTCCAGTCGTCGATCGAGATCGACGTTCGCAATGCAATCACGTCAGCGTCGCCCCCTGACACTGACACCAACGCCATTCCGAAGGTACTATCGTACGAATAATATCGAGAATGTCTTTTACAATGTATGCAGTACAACCCTATTTCTTATTGTTAAGTAAAGCCCTATAATGTAATCGCTGAAAAAGCCGACATCAAGTTCTTCACATTCGAGTACGAGTAGTATAGAAATGCCTTACCTCCATCACTTATTATATTGAAGACTATAAAAATATTTAGATACTGTACTCGTTTTCTTGTAATATTTTTTGAAAATCACTTGAATTTTCTGGTAATGTGGGGACGTTGATTCCCTGATTGTCATTTCTCAATCATTTTATTTTTAATATTAATTCTGCCACTATTCCGAATAAACGCTCACTAGAGCATGAAAATTATGTCGCAAATGGCATGATGTAAACTGTCCTATATTTATTCTAAAGTAATCTCTAATTTAATTGCTGAAAAAGCCGAGATAAATTTCTTCATACAGTATTCGAGTCGAGAAAAAAGACTTTCCTCCATTTTTTGAATGCTATCAAATATCAAAATCCTCTTTTTCTTGAAATATTTTTTAGGTTACGTTTTGTAGTGATGTTCGGATATTGATTGATTGATGTACATTCCTTAATTATAGTATTACTGTATATTCAATATCAATCCAGCAGAATATCATTTGATGTGCTACATCACGAAAATGATGTCGAAAATGTCATTTACAATGCATATACAGTACCACATTTCTTCTAAAGAACCTGTAATTTAATCGCCGAAAAAGACGAGATGAATTTCTTCACATTCGAGTCCGAGTGAGAATACCTTTCGTCCACGTATTTTTGGAGGCTATCAAAGATCAGAATCCTCTTTTTCTTGAAATTTTTTCCGAGGATCACTTGAATCTTCTGGTAATTCTCTGACGTTCATTTCTTCATGTGCATTCCTTACTCGGTTATATATTTTAAATCAATTCAGCAAGCTGTTCGGCACAGAGCTTTCCAACTGAGGCTAAATGTGCACCATCATGACAGTCATCCCAACAGCCATAACCAATCGCCGCATTCCTTTTTCGGATATGTATATGTGGCACGTGAATTTAGAAGATGAAAAATACAGAAGCAAATACAACTCCCACCAGGGAAAATCCTTGAGTTTTCAGGAATTTGTTTTAGACATTCAGCTAATAAAATACAGTATTTTTTTACGACTTTAATAAAGGTGCAAGAGCACGAGGACGACTCCGCGCGGGTGTTCTGGGACCTGAAGCAAGGAGCCGCGGGATCCGTGGACGACGACACCACCTTCTGGGAAACGGTCATTAACTCCGGATGTCCGCGGAGTAATGCACGCCTAGGTGTCGCTCCACTTGCCTGGCAGCTGGTGACTTTTTTGGCTGCTTGCGCATTAGCAATTACGAGCAAGAAAACGATGTGCTTGTGATTTGGTGCTACTGCTACTGCTGCTGATGATCATAACTGCTGAAATCTAAGTGGTGGTGGTGGTGAAAAAAAAAAATAAGGAAAAACAGAGAAAGGGCTTCTGAGATGATTCAGTGAGTTTCGTTGGTGCTTGCCGTGAAATGCGATTGTTCCTTTTCGTTCGGTACTTCCAAATGATGGTGGAAAATGGTTCATATAGGTATTAAATGTTTGACAAAATATCTTTTTTCTGTAACTGTATCTTCCGGGATTTTTCTTAATCGTTTAACGTGGTGACGAAAGATCACTATTTGTTGAAAAGTTAGAACATATTTCAATTTTTTCCTCGATGAAAACTACGAGGAAACTACTGACTTGAGGAAAAATGATTCATCCGAGATTACAATTTTAAATTACTTGCAACCAGATTTTTCAGCCTATGCTGAGGACTTAATATTAACATAACAGTACTGTATTCGCGTTTAATTTGCGAATACTGATTACTGAATAATACTGAAAATTCATTTTCCGGACTCTAAACAACAGAATCCAAAGAAATTATACCGAAATCAGCATTTCGCCTATCATCTAGTCAAAAATGCTTCCAGAAAATCGCGTGCGTGAGGTTTTGTCAATTAATTAATCCGTCGATATCGTTTCAAGTGTTAATAAATGCTTAAATTACTGAATATGTGAGAAAATATTCTTGCTGACCAAAATGTTCGTCCTTGAAGTCGTACCTTATTGATGTGTCCCGACGATGAGTTTATCGTCTGGTTTTTGTCCATCACTCACGCCTTACATACCTTCGATTCGTCGTTTTGCTCTTAATTGATGGCTAAAAGCGTTCGTGTCCGATTTTTTTTGCTTGTTTTATAATTAAGAATCATATCCTGCGCCGATTTTAATGACGGGTTGAATGTTGATATATAATTCACCTTCGCCAATAAGAGGGGTAAAAAAGGACGAGGCGGGAGATACAAACTCGCGATGTTATTTTGCAAGATGAAAAATATATACTATACGTGCGCTGCGAAAACTTTCTGCTCCCAAGTGATGATCCGTGTCCTGAAACTTGGGATTTTGAGTGTCGGCGTTTGAGTGTGTAGAACACAAAAGAAGTGTGTGAAACCATCATTTGTGTTTCATCGTGGGTTCGATGTGTGTGCCGAAGGAGGCGATGATGACGAGCGATGAGAAAAAAAGAGGATGATGATGAATAATTATGATTGATTGGCTCTCGATGAGATGGACGAGGAAAAATCTCGTCTGTTTTCTATAGTGATGGCGGCGCTCTAAAAGTCACAGGACAGAGTCCGTTATTTTTGTGAGCCCCGGAATACGACCGATTTTTGTACGCGGATTGACAGTTTGGGTGTCGCTGGGAATCGACGGATGTTTACGTGGATAGTGGAGAATTAAAATGACCTGGAACTTGAAAATGTCCACTCTTACTTCTTCAAAACGCTTACTATTTCGGCTAGAGTGCTAAACCAGTGTTCCCCAACCCGTGGTCCGCAGAAGGTTTTTGTCAGTCCGTGGGGAATTTTCTCCAGCACAATACATTTATCAAAAGTAGTAACGGAGTCTGTTATATTTTCCCAACATTTTGGAGAAACAATAATGGCAATTGAATCTATCTGATGAAAAAAAGGTGGCTTTTCTCCTAATAATGCTTCAGACAAGTTTTCACCTGGCTGCTGAAATGAATTATTTTTATTCCTTATTCTGAGGCGCCCTTCTTATTCAAGCCCACATTTCTAATTTTTTAGACATTCCTCTATAGCTGCTTTATTGGTTCTTAACTTACAAGGAAGCAAAACTTTTTAAAAATCTGACATAAAGTTGTTCAAACAAAACTTTTTTGAATCTGCAAGAATTTTATGAAACTTTGCTAGTCTGCAGATAATGTTGTGAGAATTTGATGGTCTAGACTCTGAAGGTCCAAAAAGTTTGGGGAAGTTTGTTAAACCATCAAATTGGGACTTCTGAGTCCCAAACTCTCCTCCAATTGCACCAAAGAACAATGATCTAAATGAAATGGAATTTCAGGCAGTTAATTGAGAAACTTTTTTTTAACTTATATTGATTCCTTTTCACACATATAAGCCAAACTGCTTTATGTCAAACTCCAAGGGGCCAGCAAAAATTCAAATTGTAGAGTTTTTTAGTTGAGGAAACTAGCATTTTGATGGGGAAAATATAGTTCAGTTGAACTTCTTTAAGTTGAATTTTTAGGGGCCAGAAAAAAACTTGACTTGGGGAGGTTTCAAATTTTCAAGGTTTTGAATAAGTGAAACAATCAGTTTTTCTGCAAGGATAAGTTAAAAAAATTGCATGAAATCATAAATGAGGATATTCCTGGCCTAAACTTGCTTCTTAATGAGTTTAAAGCTTGCTGAACTTGGTTGCAGGGGTTCATTTGCTTAATTAGTCTTTCAATTCATTTCAAGATGCTTAAAATCATTGGGTATTTTCTTCCATATTTTAAGGAAATAGTCACCAAAAGGCCTCAGAAAATTCAACTTACAGAGGTTTGGGAGAAAAATACTTTGAGTTAGAGAGGTTGTTTAATCCATTGTTTCTAAGGGAATTCAGACAGGGACTTGGAAAAAATTGAGTTAGAGATGTATTTGACTTATAGAGATTCAGCTGTAACACCAAAAGTTAAAATTGGTGAATATGAGGCTTTGAACTGATCTGTAAATGCTGATTTGACAGGATGCTGGACTGTGGAAGCAAGGGTTTAATTTGCTTATTTATTCACTCAATTTCTTTGAAAAGCATCAAGTTACACATTTAATTATTTTTCTATATTCCTGGAATGCTGGGTCCCCAAAATATTATTCCAAGACTTCCAAAAATCCTTATTATTCTATAGAGATTTTTGAAAAAGTCCTCAAGTTTTGGAAGTCTGTAATACATTGTTCCCAAGAGGATTCATTCAGAGACAGAAGAAACATTTAAAATAGGTCAGGTTTTTTTTTCACTTCATGAGGTCTAATTTGCGACATATTTAATTTCTAATGAAGCGAGTTGAATATCAAGAGGCAAATGAACCTTTTAAGAATTATTTGACCTATTTATGTTGAATTACTGCAGCAAAAAAAATTATGCCATCAGGTCAGTCTGAAAAATTCTATACCTTCACTTCTATTAAATTACCGTATAGTCGTAAGGCTAAATCAATTTCGATTTATGAATCAATGTCAAGTCAAGAAGTGTACAGTACTTGGAAAATCACCAGATCGAGAGGTATATTGGACTTGCATTTTTTACCCCAATGAGGGAAACGGATAAGTCGCAATCAATATAAGACGAAAAGTTAATGACGTTCCTCATTTCGGCAACACTGCATTCGGGCAAACCTTCACAATGAATACCTTCTTTCGAAGATATGCTGAAGCATCACTCGTCAGCTTTCATCGAGATTCTTAATTGCTGTGGAAAATCCGAAATGCGTGACGGATTTGAGGATTGACATTGAGCAGGGATTTACTGGCTTTGAATTTCCTCCATTTAATGCCCTCTGGCAAAAATTGACGACGACGGAATCAACCTCTGTGATTCAACATTTTTTCCTAGAAATAAATATACTCCCCATACCCTCTTATTCCTTTTATTACACGTAAATAGTTATTCCGATCGAGTCAGTGTTCATTACTATTTTATCTTTTCAAGAAACTTTCGTTTCTAAGAACATTTCCTTTAATTTTCCGAGTATATAAATACTGTATAATAACACACCAGCAACAGCAGGGGATTATAATCGGTCAAAATGGGGGCTTGTCCTGCGAAGCAATCAGTGCTGGAGATTGACGATGATGAGAAGGAAGTTTCTGCAAGGAGTGAAAGACAATTGTGCAAAACTCTTCCGTATGTGAGGAAAGCCACTGAACCCAACACGTCCATTATTGGACCCGTTTGTCCCGAGAGGATCCGTTGCCCGTGTAGACATGCTGACGAAAGAGTGGCTTTGGAATCCCGGAAACCTGCGACTCTGGTTTCAAGGCCGTGTGGAATCAGGCCCTTTTTGCAGCAAGAGAAACAACCCAGGAACAATAATTGGTGAAACCCATTCCCGCGATAACTTTTGCGATTGTAAATGAGTAGCACATACTGAATGTTGTACAACTTAGCTCACTTTTAATTAAAGTCAAGATTTAGACACTCAAAATAAGTAGGGGCTACAGTTGCACCTTGTTAACTCAAACACCTCATAAAGTTGATCTTTTCAGGTGAACCTCAATAAGTCAAGCATCCCTAAGTTGAATTTTTTTCAAGTCCCTGTCTGAATTCCCTTGGAAACAATGCTTAAAACTTCTCTAACTCAAAGCCTTTCTATCTCCCAAATCTCTAAGTTGAATTTTCTGAGGCCTTTTGGCAACTACAGTATTTCCTTAACCCTTGGGCGGCAAAGTCGGACTATTTTCATAAAATTTCGTTACACCTCAGGGCAGAAAATAAAAAAGGACAACAGGGATTTGAGGATGAAGTTGGGGAAAAATCCAATGTTTTTTTTTTCTTTTTGTACAGAAAAATTTCATGAGAAAATGAAAAAATGCTATGCTAAGCAATGGGCTTTTCTTGGATTAATCCCAACTTTGCCTCAGCCAACCTGGAAGGTCTTTTCTGACCTTCAGAAAACTTGAAATGCCACAGTATACGAAAATAATCCAATTTTGGCCGGCGATGGGAAAGAACCCTCTGCCTTCCAAGGGTTAAAATATGAAAGAAAAAGTGATAAAAACAAATTATTTGATGCATCTTAAAAGGAATTGAAAGACAAATATAGCAAATGAACTCCTGCCTCGTCCAAGTTCAGCGAGGTGTAAACTCATTAAGGAGCCAGTTTTGGCCCAGAATATCCTCACTTATGATTTCCTACAGAAAATGTTTCCTACAGACCAATTCTTGGTCCCTAGAAATTTGATTTACAGAGGTTCAACTGTATTATGTAGAACTTTTGTGAAGTCTCTCTCTGAATTACCTTAGAAACAATGCATTAGAAATATCTCTAACTCAAAGGCTCCTTTTCTTTAAAAAAAAAACCCCATAGATAGAATTTTCTGAGGTTTTTTGGATTTTACAATACTGTATTTGATTTACTCAGAAAAAGAGAAAAGCAATAATAGAAAGGTAACTAGATCTATCCTGAAACGAAGTGAAAGACTATTCTGTATTTTGGCAAATACTGGGAACCCTTCCATCCAAGTTTAGTATTCCTGTCAAATCATTCAGGAAGCAATTGAAGGCCCAGAATATCACCAATTAAAATTTCTTTTAATTATTCCCTCTTGCCCACCAACCAGCTAAAAAATTGCTTGTGTCATGGCCTTAATTGGAAACCTCCCTAATTCGAATCCTTTGCTGGTCAAATCAAGTTCAACTCATCAACGAGGTTCAATTCTATTTTCTTCCCAACATTTGCAACATTTTCTGATTGACTTACTGTCATATATCATATGAGAGGGAAAGCGAACCCCTCATGAGTTTTACGATGCATTAAAATAGCTCTCGACCTGATTTTCTATTTATAAAAGAAAGATATTCCATCGTCCTGTTTCAAGCCACTGCTGCTGAAAATTGACTTCATCCCTTCCTTTTCCTGTATATATATTATTTAAAGGCGATCCTTAGTAGAAGAAATATTGCGTGAAGCCGAACCATGTCCTCCACCGATCGAAATCAAGCCCGCCAATGACGAATTGTGCTTCCAACTTCCGAAACCACCAAAACCCCCAGTTCCGGAATGGAAAATAAAATGCGCGGAAACCGTGAAAAATTTCGTGGGCCCCGAAAAAACCGCATTCTCTAATGATTTCGGACCTGGGTAAATATTCCGATATAAACGCTCGAACTTATGCAAATTCTCAACGACTGATGCTTGCCTCTCTGTTACTTCGATTTCGACACGGATTTCAGAGGAGATAGTTGCATGTTGCAAAAGGCTGATGACACGATCTTGGATCCATCCTTAATTTGGAAGAACGCTTGCAGCGCAAGAAACCAGCTGATGGCGACGAAAAATTTATTGACGGTTGGTTTAAGCAATTTTTACTGTTTAAATCAGATAATTCAATTATATCAGCAGTATTCGTCTTGAATCGATTCGACGGCTCGACTCCAGCATTTCACTTAAAATCCATACGCTAGCGACATCTCTAAAAGGATAAGAAAACTACGAAACCATACACCTGAGGAATGAGGTTTACGCTATAAATCGAGTTATAGTCATTCTATCATAGATGTCGCTAAAACATGAGTTACAGTATATGAATGGTTCTGAAACCGCCACCATTTTGTATCTTCCCTCACATAGCGCTGGTTTAATTTTTAAATATTAAACAATTTCTACATACAGGCGAGATACAACGAAATAACGAAGGAAGTTGAGCAACTGATCTCGGAAAGTGGAAAACTGAGAGCTCATCTGAAGGAGCAAAAATGTTCCTCCATGGGACGATTGCTTTATCCTGACAAAATCGAGGCGAACCTCGGCGAAGCCATTCAAATGGTGTGGAATTTTTAAATAATCTTGATCATTTGAATGTTGCCAGTGAATGTTGACACAGTGTTTTTGATTTTATAAAGTTCTGTAGGATAATATGCTGTGGTAATATTCCAGGACCAATCACAGAACTTAGGTATTTTAAAATACTGCAGTGTGGATCTGGACTCCCGGATCCACACTGCAAAGCTGTGATTGGCCTCGGTTATGATACCACGGCCAATCACAGTGAAAATATGCTGTGCGGTATTTTATAATACTGCAGCGCGGATCTGGACTCCTCGATCTGCTCTGCAAAGCTGTGATTGGCCACGGTAATGATACCGTGGCCAATCACAGTAAAAATACACTGTGCTGTATTTTATAATACCGCAGCGCAGATCCGGACTCCCAGATCTGCTCTGTGAAGCTGTGATTGGCTGCGGTAATGATACCGTGGCCAATCACAGTGAAAATATGCTGTGCGGTACACAACCCTGCAGTATTATACCAGGGTTGTGTACTGCTGCTAAAATACCGTGGGGTTGTGTACCACTGGTATTATACCAGCGTTACACAACTCCGCGGTATTTTAAAGGGGTTCTGAAAAGATTTGAAAAGATTTCACTGCGGACGCTCTACTACTAGATTGGTGTTATATGGAAGAAACATTCTTCAGAATTGCATGAAAAACAATTTTTTGCCACTAGAATTTGATTCCATGAATATCTTTTCAAACCAGTAAGATCATTTGGAACATTGAATAGTGTACCTCTGTACAGTAAATTGAAAAGTTGGCATCTGGAAAAATAACATCCATGTCACAAAGAGAGCTAGAAGGAAAACTTTTCGTCAACTAGAATGGAATTGAAAAGGGAAACCAGCATATACAGTATATGCATGTCGCGTCGGAAAAAATACTGTGGTCAGCAAAGAACAGAAAAAAACCCAGAATTAGGTTATTGTGATGACTTTGCGGTGGATGGGTTATTAATGCATTAAATTCCATGTAAATGAGTCAACAATAATGCATGTACTGTATATACTTCTGGGTGAGCAGTTGAGGCAACCCATTCACAATTGGCGAACGCTGAGGAAATCCTTGAAACCCGCAGTTGCAGTCTTCATGAAAGCAATGGCTGACTTCGCCTGTCCGGGAAAAGGAGAACCTCCTGAATATCTTCAAGACTTTTTGGAAGAATGTTCTTTCAGTTATGCTCAGTAAGTTTCCCGTTTATTATCATTTATCAGCATTGACTTTTTGTTTCCTGATCTATCCTTTCGGATATTTTCGTCATTAATCGTTATTTTAGTAAGACACGATTATATAAATCAAGCTCGCTTTTGTTTCGCGCATCATGCAGAGATCCCGACGCTGTGGCAAAATTCATCGAAGATAAAAGCGCGTTTACAGTTGTGCACGACTTCGACATGATCTTTGAATTCCTCACGTCACTGTCCAAAAAAAGCAAAGACGAGGGAATGTTGGCTTTGCAGGTAGCAGACCAAAAAGAAACGTTGCGACCGTGGAGTAAGCTGACGTCATCTAACGAACGAACCGCTCCTGAGAAATGTTCCATGCTTAGGCCGAAACCAAGACCATCAGAGATGTGCTGAGGGAAAGAAATTTCTGTCGTACGCTGTGGTGTTCAATTCATTTTGTTTTGTTTATGTTAACTCGAGTTGCTGACGAATTTTTCTCAATTGTCGGTGATAAATGAAGTTTCAACTTATGTAAAGGAGCGTTCGACAAGGTGCAGCACATATTGTGTGCGTATTATTGAACATGCATTACCCATGGGAGTACGGTATAGTTTCATTTCCGTACAGTGTCATCTGTGTATTGCTGAAAAAACCGTGAATTGTGGTCATCGGAATACTACCTCAAAGGCAGCAGGCGTTTCATCTACTACTGTATTCTACTGTAGGAACATTTACTGCCTGCACTATATGTACAGTATTGTAAGTGTATTGCTGAAAAAACCGTGAATTGTGGTCATCGGAACACTACCTCAAAGGCAGCAGGCGTTTCATCTACTACTGTATTCTACTGTAGGAACATTTACTGCCTGCACTATATGTACAGTATTGTATTGCAGCAATAACTTCAGCCGATAACAATTAATGTACAGTGCGTACAGTATTTAGTTGATATGCATGTTTGATCCGACAATAAGATATTATGAGAAAATACCTTTCACGCCGTGCAACTACCAAATTTACGACTTGCTTGAAAATGCGTCAGAGGTGAGAGAGGAAGTTAAAATAATGTGCAATCTAAAATTTCAATTTTCTTATTGGACAGTACCTGCGCAGCATGTATGATGAAAATGTGAAATGACGTAAACTTGTAGAGCACATATTTTACTTGTGTAACAAAAACATTGACTGCTGCTGATGATTTGTGCTTATTAACCCCCATTTTAGGTGGATCATGCTCAAACTACAGCTAATAGTAGTTCAGGACTCAGTAGATGAGTAGAGTCCTGTACAAATTTACTCTTTATGTACAGGTAAATGACTCTCGTCAACTATTATTTTGCTTACAATTTTCTCTGCATAACTTTTTTCTGTCCCAGCATAGGAATGTCTGCCAATCTAATCGGGGTTCTGAATGACCACATTATTATTTTTTACAAAAGAATTTTCCTGGTCCCATGAAATGTGTGTTTGTAGACCTTCTGCGTCTATATACCGTACTGTTGTATTAGCGACATCTCTTTTAAAGTGTACGACACAAGATGTGGCGATTTGTCGGCAGGTTCTGGCAATTCTGAACCACGTCCGACTAGCTGAAGGTTGTTATCCGATTGTTGGAAGGTCGTTTCTGAGGAGTTTCCGCGGTGGCTTGGAGGAATGAATTCTCGTGGGGAAATTCTGTGTATTTTCTTTCAATAAGCTTGGGGTGAATGTGTATCCGTGAGATTCAGTTCATAGGATTGTCTTGATTCATTGCAAGTGATTTCCCTTGTTTGATTGGTGCAGCGAACGGTCGATTCAAGCGAAATTTTTTCGGATTTTCGCGTATTTGTTACTGAACCTTTGCCTTTGTAGTGTGCTAACTTTTATTCTTCAGTGCTTCCATAATACAGTAATCCTAACGTCGATTGATCGTAGGAAATTCTTGGAACTCCAGCGGATGGTGTAGACTTTCAGTCTCCGCTAACATGTCGTTCCAAGTTGAAGAAACCTCCGCTGATCGGAATGTGGAGATATGGAAGATTAAAA
>CAJPEX010003631.1:0-22002 GCA_905338405.1 Notodromas monacha
TTTATATACTCAACTTACAAACATAGTGGTACTTGGCCTTGTGCTGGGCCTGCTGGTGAAAGGTGCAGCTTACTATCAAGAGTTATAAGAATACCTGTAATCCCCTATTTTTTAACATAGGGGGGGGGGCTTTTGGCAGGGGGGGCTTTTGACCTAGGGGGGCTTTAGGCAGGGGGGGGGGCTTTTGACCTAGGGGGGGTTTTTGGCGGGGGGGCTTTCGGACTACACCCTAGAGCAGGGGGAATGGAGGTGGGGGGATTAGAATCGGGGGGATTGTCCGTTTCCCTTTCTCACTAGAGGTATATGATTTCTCGGTATCAAGGCAATCGTCTTTTCAAAACAAAATTTTAATAACCGATTTTAAATAAATGACAAAAGACCCGGAATTTTTTTCACTGATGTAATACACTAATTCAATCAAGAAAATTCCTCTTCGCCTCTGAACAAACTGGGTGTGAAGCAGTCGGTGTCTTATTTCCGACGGTATCTCTATATATCACAGCAAGCAGGGTATGCATCGTATTTCAAAAATGAAAAGTTCACGAACCAATTATGCAGAGAAGCGGAAGAAGAAGAAAAAACCATGATCAACTAATATGATACACATTGTCAAAACTGTATTGATAGGTTTTGGAAGAATCACGTAGACCAATGCGCCAGCCAATCAATGGTCGGAATTCGGAGACTATTTAGCCAGCTATCTATCCAATTGTTTAGTTGATGACTTTGGAGCAATCCCTGGACCAACCACGCACTTCTAAGGCATTTGAAACACTTGAAAAGGGGTCTCTTCGGCATTAAACGGAAAGATTTTCAAGCTCCTATTCCTGCCATGTATACCCAAGATTTTTCATTTGGGGTCACAAAGCGTTTCTCAACCAGAAATTCCCCTTCACCTTGATCTAGATCAAGAAAGGTCAACCCAGTAAACGCTGGATTGAAAAAAAAAAATGAAGCGTTCCATAAAAACCCCTCATTTCGAAGAAATGCCGTTCGTTGCAAACAGAAGCCCCGCGAAACAAATCTCGTCTCGCTCACCGCCAAATGTCAACACCAAGGGGGGCATCCGTGTTGAAATTTGACTGATGGAGTAGCATGATTGATGGGCCGGCCCATAAGAGGGGGCCGTCATATTTGTCGCAAACCCGCGAAACGAATCACGGCGGCGCCGATTGAATAGCCCGCAAGAACAAAACGGGAGGGGAAAAGAAAAAAACATGGAGAAAAATGTTAGAAATCCGCCCACAACAGAACAGCGTGGGAATCACAGACAGTCACGGTCGCATCTTCGCTTGAGAAAAAAATAATGGGGGATTAACTTTGTCCGGATTCTCTCTTGTCGCGACGAAAAACTAATGCGAAAGACGATCTTATCCTTTGTGGCCTGAAACCTTACTGACTGAGAGCATCATCTCAAATCATCCGATTCTGCAGGGGTCATCATGTACATCCCACAATAAGTCTGCGCGATTTCTTCCTTTATACGCGATTAGCCATTAATATTCGTGGGAAAAGGAGATTCTCCGCGAGAGAATTCTGCAGATTAGAAACATCAGCTAACGATTTTTTTTCCATAAAAAATGAAGGCGAATGTACCTCCTTGGGCAAATGAAAATAGCAAACAAGGCCTTTGTCGAAGGTTATTTTTCTGCAATATTTTTGAATTCGAGGGATTAATGACGTGAAACATCTTTCCTGAACTTATCCAATAAATTTAATCAACAAAATTCCAAGTTTTTGGTAAAACTGGATGAAATCAAAGTGGGTCCTGCAATTGCACTTTGACCTTTTTCAACAAATATCTCAAAATCCCACTGCATCCGACATCACTCAAAAAAAAAAAACGATAATTTTCTGAATCTCCCAGGAAAAGAACAAAACTCAGCTAAAATTAGAACTACAGTACGTCGGAAAATGGGCTCAGAATTTTCCACCGTTGTGAGACTGTTGACATCCATGTCTGTGGACCCGAAGAAAAATCAATTTCGACAAGAATCATCAGCCTTGTCAAACAACGGAATCAATCGAATCTTCGGGCCAAGTCAATTACTCATGCATCACCGCCCTGTAATTAATTAGCCGCTAATTTGCTTCGCGGCGAGAAGTTCAAAGGGGTCCGAAAAAAAGAAACAACAGCTTCCATCAACCGAAAGATCTCTCGTAGAAGGTATAATTCATCACCCTCGCTCCTCAACCTCTCGGCCGCGCGAGCGAAAAGGAAAAAGTCTCGTATTTGCATAGTTTAAAAGCCAAGAACAAATAAGAAAAAAACTTGTGTGCAGAAACTCGAGCAAATACGTTTTTGCGCGTTCAACAACGTTATTGTCGCCGTCATGGGCAAAGTGAAACAGCGAGGTTGTAAAGATAAGAACTGTCTTTAACGAGTTGCGCGGACACGAAGCCGAAGGTGATTTTTCTTTACGCCCCTCGAACTTGCTTTCTTGTTGACACTAACGACTTTGTTGTTTGTAGAATTCGTTTCTTACTTGGAAAACTGGGTTGTAAAGGCTTACAAAGGGTTCATGTGTTTCAGCAGAAAGGGTGTTTTGAAGACATCCCTTAATTAAGCAAAAGTCGTGACCACATTTTGCAAAAATATTCACAAGAAAATGCGTTCAATTCAGATCATGGAAATCTCTTTTCCCTGGGTCTCGATTCAATTTTCCGCGCCGGAAAATGGACAATCGAGAACATGACGCATCCTAAGAAATATATCTCAAGATTCTCACCTTGATAGTAGATTCGGGCAAATTGAGTTCATTTGCCAATTCGCATCGCCGTGGTCGACTGATGTAGTTTTCTTTGACAAATTCCTTTTCTAATCGCCCAATCTGGTCTCGAGTGAACGCTGTTCGATACCGACGAAGGTTCGGGTCATTCGGATTTCCCTGATTTTGATGCCCAGGGTTTGAATTCATTGTGTCCGAACCCGGTGAATGCCGTCCACCAGGAGACAATTCTATATTTCAAATATATTGAATGATTTAATTATTCGGACTGTGAATCGATTCTAAAAAAAACGCAATCAATTCAAAAACGTATAAGCACTGGAGCATTGCATTACTTTTCAACTGTGTATAATGCGATTCTATTGATCTCGGTATCAAGGTGTTAAGGGATTAATTAATCGTAAAACTGTAATTGAATGATTGGTTACTGCAATTGGATAATTTAAGAACCAAGCCAGAAATCAGTACACGAATCAACAAGCACTTCAGACAGAAAATTTAAGAGAAAAGAAAACCCCATGCCGATGACATTCACGTTTCTTTCCGAACCGAAGCGAATTACTATAAGAACATAAACAAGCAAAAATTTATAGACTGCATATAATTATAGCCGATCTGTTGAAAGCTTTACATAGGAATTCATTCGGATCAATTCAATCCTTCAAAATACAGCGAGAAATCTACGATAAAACGGCTTTCATTCATGCTTTAAAATCTCGCAAACTCAGAAAACAAAAGCGAAGATATTTATCGATTATGAACCATCTCATTCAACAAATGATTCACTCGAAGAAAATGATTATGATGATACAGTATCAATCAGCAAGTGGAAATTCTTGAAGCAGCGACGGATCAACGCGAAAAAGTCCGCTATCTAGTTTTGAATTATTTAAAAAATCTTCAAATTAATCCGAAAGGTGAAAGTTTCTCGAAGGTATATATTACAATGGATTATTATTCATTGGGAATTGAAAGAAATCAGTTGAATGTTCACTGGACCAAGGAATCAGTGCGAAATTATTCCCTAGGTCATGCGTTTAATCGCTCAGAAGAATCAACACGCCGAACAGCGAAAGATCTATAATTAAAACCCATTCCATATCCAAACGAACATGCCCAAAAATTACTTCGAGTGATCGAGGTATACAATTAGTGAATTAATTTTCTCAAAAGACAATAAACTTCCTCGTATGAACAGGATGCACCCTTATATTTTTTGAGATACACAAAGACGGATACCTGAGGAGAAGAAGCGTGAAACTAACCATTTTCAGGGATTTTGATGCTGACGGAATAAAAATCAGGAGATCCGGATCCTTCGCGGTCGGATTTACTGGTCGGAGCCAACCGGTCGTAACTCAGATCCTCAGCGAGTTTGACTCTCTTATTGGCCTCGAACACTGCGGCAAACGGAGACTGCGCGCCATTTCCCGGATGCGCTTGCAGCAAAGAATACGCTTGCATTTTCAGCACGAAACAGTCCTCTCTCTTATTCCGAAACTTTTAAATGCGCACTTAGCCTCGAACACTGCGGCAAACGGAGACTGCGCGCCATTTCCCGGATGCGCTTGCAGCAAAGAATACGCTTGCATTTTCAGCACGAAACAGTCCTCTCTCTTATTCCGAAACTTTTAAATGCGCACTTTCTCTTCAGCACTCACTATATAGTTGGCTGCGACAACAACAGGGACACGGTTCCCTGTCCGGATTTGCTCACACTTGACTGCGCACTGATGCTCGACCTGGGCCGGCAGTACCGCTAAAGCGTGCTGATGCGCGTGGGCGAAGAGGAGGGTCCCCAAGTACAGTGTATACGTGCTCCGCGTTTGTGGGCGGGGTGAAGGCTGTTCATTCCTGCGACGTGATTGGGCGAACGAGGGGCGTGGCGTTCCAATATTCCCCCTCCCATCGGCCGACGGTATAGATCAGATGGCGCCGCCATCAACCAACGCGGGCTTTTTGTTTCTACGAAGGGCTGTGTTTTTTGAGTGAGTGACTCAATCATGCCCCAAATCGGCGTGAATTCCACGTACTAGCACCAGAATTACCTCTAAGCCAGCCTCGAACACTGCGGCAAACGGAGACTGCGCGCCATTTCCCGGATGCGCTTGCAGCAAAGAATACGCTTGCATTTTCAGCACGAAACAGTCCTCTCTCTTATTCCGAAACTTTTAAATGCGCACTTCCTCTTCAGCACTCACTATATAGTTGGCTGCGACAACAACAGGGACACGGTTCCCTGTCCGGATTTGCTCACACTTGACTGCGCACTGATGCTCGACCTGGGCCCGCAGTACCGCTAAAGCGTGCTGATGCGCGTGGGCGAAGAGGAGGGTCCCCAAAGTACAGTGGATATGTGCTCCGCGTTAGTGGGCGGGATGAAGGCTGTTCATTCCTGCGACGTGATTGGGCGAACGAAGGGCGTGGCGTTCCAGTATTCCCCCCCTCCCTCCTCCCATCGGCCGACGGTATAGATCAGGACCGCGGCGGTAGTTGGTTGCGCCCGAAAAACAAAGATGCTTCCCGACACAAAAAACTCACTCACTGAGTTAGTACGGGGTTTAGCCGCACTTAAGGTGCATGATCGTGGTCTTAATGGAGATTCGGCACGTGTGAGGTCCTCGGTTATTTTACTATTTTTCTTCCTTCTGTTCTATTGAGAAACACCGCCTTCATTTTATTGCTCAATTCGCAGGAAACAAAGTTGAGTAAGACTGAATGACCAGGGAACACGAGTAGCATGTCTGAGAAAATTTTTCCGAAGGAAGCTGTACGTGGATAAAAAAAATTTTTCGGGGCTTTGAAGCGTTAGACAAACTTTTCCCTATTTTTGATATTCCAGAAACAGGTGTTTTACAATGCTTACAACTCAAGTTCGAGAACATGGTCTCAATGATGCCTCAAAGAGAGCCGAAAGCAACTGTTGGTCCCTCAAATAAACCACCAAAAAAGGGCCGACGAAGTTCAAACAACGTCATTCGATTTCATTCCCCGGCCAGCATTGATAACTTATCGCGCACAAAAATCAGGTCTTTTTACTGCACGGATTTAGATTTTCCGTGAACATGAGCAACACAAGGAAGGACCGACACACATCTAGCAAAGCTTCTTTTGCATCATATCAATGCAATACAAGATCTGTCTTTGCCAAGTTTTTTGTTGTTGTTTTTGTTCACAAATTGAGTGCGGATGCTGGAGCAAATTCAGGATTTTCCGCACAAAGCTTTGAATTTCAAAAAAATATTTAAATTCCTTGGAAGATGTTATACATTTGTTTCTCAATATCTCAGGTTATTTTTTTATTTTTGTGAAAGTAAGAAATCAGTAATAATTATTGTCCAATTATCCGACAAAAAGCAGAATTTAAAAGATTCCTCACTTGATAGATTCGGAACTTGGTCGGCTTTTCTATTTTCCTTCCAAAGCTTTCAGATTTCAGTAAAATTGTCCAGCCGGAATATCCCAAGTTTGCCTTGATTCATGCCTTGAAAATAATCTTTCGACTGCAATAGTATCACTAAAATTGGCAGAAAATGATTCATATCAAGGTTTTTCCCTGAACCTCTGACTGATTGTCAAATTTTGATGAATTGCCCTTTCATTAGTTAACAAAAGTATATGTTCTCATTCTGTGATCATTTAGCTTCCAAATGTATGTGTTGATGTGAGGAAAAGGAAAGTGTTGATAAAATTAGGAGCCTTTTTGACACTCATAAACCTGTCTTGGAAATTCTCTTTGATACCCTTTTCAAAAAATTGACTGAAAAGAAAGAACAGGGTTTCCACTTAATTCTCTTATGGAGCGCCGAATCCAAATGGTTGTAATTGATTTGCTATTTCAAAGAGTTCACGTGAATCTTGTTAAATAACCAAGTTGTAAAAGCTTGTTTTTACTTTATTTTTTCATTTAAGATTTAAATTTCAGCTGGAATTTTGTTTCAAAAGTGCGAAGCGTTTATGAGAAATTCTTCATTTGTGTCGCTGACTCACGCACGCTTCCGAACATGATTTTCACAATGACTGACTTACAAATGTCGGAATTCTTCAGATTTCTACCACAGCACACAGAATTTGATTTTCCAAAGGTACCTGGCACAAGGAAGAAATTTAAACGGAAAATTGCAGTTAATCCAACAACCAAAAATGAAGCATAATCCGTTATCAAACGGTACTGCAAATAAACATCGCTGAGACACTGATGCCCAAATTACACAACTTGGTTCCTCGGGAGTTCGGGACTCAAAAAAAGGCCGCCTTTTTGCGTCAAAGGTGTGTATCTGACTCACACACACAGGGGCAAGGAAAACAGCGGCATCCGGGACCCAGAATTGGAACTCCTGGGTTCGTGGAGATCGTCATGTCATGTCATTGAAGGAAAAGAAAGCGGGCTAAACATTCAAAAAGATACATTGCCTCCTTTTTTGTTTCTTCCCTCATAACCATCGAGTTATTTCTGCGATTATTGACATCATAAAAATAAGAATAAGAAAAAATGTATATATTTGAAAAAGAGACAGGAAGAAAACTATCCGCACAAGTTTTTCAAAACGGATGCCCTCGGCTCCTCACTCGGGTGCTAATTTGCCCACCCAGAAGGCAGACCTGTGATCTCATGTTCTCCATTTGAATTCTGTTTCCTATGGACTCTTATTCCTCATTTCCGCTTTCTTCAACTCCAATTCACTTCCCTGTCAAAAACAAGACCGAGAAAATTTGTAGGGAGAGACAGAGAATGAATCCGATGCTGGGGGTTACCTAAAGGTTTGGTACTTTACAATGGGGCCTCAATATTCAGATGTAATTGCAAGAGTTTGACACACAGGTACACAGTCTTTTGGAAGTACAAACAAGCATAAAAGGACATCTAAGGCTGCTCTTATAATAGTTATTGAAGAGTAAACACCGTTTTTAACCTTCTGCTAGAAATTTTTACCAATAAAAATGTTTTCTTAACTTTGAAGCGAGCAAAAAAACATTGCAGCATAAAACCACATAAATCCTGCGATTTTGGTATGAAAGGGAGTCCAAAATACAAAAAACAAGCATTTAATCGAAACATTTACAGTGAAATATTTCTATACTTTGCACATTTTACCAAAATACCCCAAAAAAAGCAAATCAATAAATTGGCCGGTAACAGAAAATGGGTCAGAGTAAATTTGACAAAAGTTTAATGTTGAATTTTTGTCCAAGGTTGCAATTAGAATAAAACAAGCACATGCACTATTCACCAATGCCAACAAAAAGCACATTCCAATGCTTTTGTTGGCATTGGATTATAATTGTGACTTCCAAAGCAATTACAGTGAGACCCCCAGATGTGAACATCATTGGTGAATCAAAAGTGTTCCTAACTTGAATTGTCCCTCAGTCAAGTCTTGTTTTTCCCATAGATTTACATTATTCCATTTTTCATTGGTGTTTCACGGAAGAAATATTATTCTTCAGAATTCCATAAAAAAAATTTCCCACTTGAATTTGATTCAGTGAATATATTTTCAACTCAATAAGAACATTTGGAGCATTGAATAGTTTACCTCTGGACATTTTGTGATAAAATTGCAAACACATTTCAGGCCAAATTAAAAGAAACAGCTATTTCCAACCCTAAAATTGATGTAAGAAAAGTTCTTGCGCATTTCTCTCACCAATTTACCATCTATTTAGCAAATTAAAAAAATTACCTCCAGCATTGAGGGACTTATACTTTTTTCACTTGAATGTTATTTTTGTAGATGACAACATTTCAACGTACAGTACAGAGATACACTATTCAATGTTCCAAATGTTCTTATTGAGTTGAAAATGCTTTCACTAATTCAAATTCAAGAGGCAAACAATTTTTTTCATGGAACTCTGAAGATTATTTCTCTCATAAAGCACCAATTAAAAATTATATAATGTAAGTCTATGGGAAAACAAGACTTGACTTAGGAATTTTTAAAGATCGTCTTCCAATTTTTGCCACAAATGAGAAGTTATTGATAATATTCTCGTCGGAATCTACAGGAAAATACGAACAAACATGAAGGTTTTCTGACACATGGACACACAGTTTGAGAAAGCTGCCAAAGAAGAGGGCAGAAATGCCAGCATATGGTCAGATGTGTGGGTGCGAATTTTCCTCACTCCACCAAAATATCCCCAAGAACCTGGCAGAATTTGCTCACAAAAATGCGCTTTGGAAAAATTGCCGCTTTTTTATCTGACCGCCAGAGTGTCTCTCGTCCAACAAACAACGGAGGCATCAGAGTTGGGAAAACAAGTCTTCGTTGGAGCAAAACTAACGCCGCATCAGATATGCACGCCAAATATCGTAAATCAATTGACACGCCCGTCTGAAAATACGCAGCTTCGCTATCATATCCACAAGCAACAACGTATCAGTCGAGAATTATTTGCTTACAAGGACACTATTTTTTCTTTGATTTCTATTTCCAAAAAAAAAACATGAGATAGAATTCCAATTTTTGTTTAAATTCGCAGTCAATTTAATCACTTTCTTCTGAAACATCAAAACAATTGAGATTGTTTGGACAGATTTTTTCTTCGTCGAGGGAGAATTTAGGTCATCTCGAAGAAGAAAACTTTAAAAATTTCAACCTTTTTTCAGAAAGAAGATTCACATTTAAAAAAACTTATTTTAGGACCTTAATGAACTCTTGATTCTTAGAGTCATCAAGAGAAGAGTATCACGAAGATTGACAAAGCTGGTGAAAATTCTGTGCAGTTGAGCAAGTTCGTTTCTGGTCATTATTATTGCTTAAAGATTCTTAATAATTTTTTTTGGAGGACGTCTTTCCTTCAAGAAAAACGTTGCCGATTCATTGTCAAGATTTGAATTTCCCTCTTTGAATTACCAGAAATCTTCAGAAGATTCAGACACCATGTGACAGAATAATTTGGTATGTTAATGTACTGCTATACTTGCACATGGGGTGCTGTTATATTGTGGCCATGTTAATTGCATACCAGAGATTTTAATCTGTTCCCTTCAAGGGTTTCAACAAATCAGGTGACATGCAGAAGAACAGACTGATACAGATGTATGGTTCAATTTTTTGACTGTGAAGGTTATTTTTATAAATTGCCTATTCTGTGTGTGTGTGAATCTTGGGGTTTAATCAAAATACACTTCCATCTTTCTCTTTTGGGATTCCACAAAAAAATCCCCAGCTGCACCCCACGGCTGATTCTGTGTTTCATTTTCAAAGTTCCACAAATATTTGCCTCCTTTTGCAAATATCACTCACAAACCAAGTGAAATCATAGTGTCTTACAGCCAAGTTTGAAATCTGTGGGAAAATTGAAAACAGCAAACCCTGTTGCAGTTCATCTCTTGAAATGAAAACAATTCTTCGTTTCTGGAATTTTCATAATTCCGCATTGCTGCAAAAATATACATGTGTTACTTAGTGAAGGAATGAACGACAGATTTATCTTGGAATTCAAGTTATTTCCTTAACTTCCCCCATAAGTGCAAAATAAACTAGCAAAAAAAAATCGCAGATCACAGATGTTTGTTTGCTTCAATGAGATTCGGTTCCAACAAATGTTTATATTGTCGGAGAAATTCATTGGTTGTATGCGTGTGTCGTTGCAAAATTCTCCAGCCTCGAGAATTGAGAATCACAAGCGAAATCGAAGTTGTGCAATTTATTTTCATGCAAAGGAAACGGTCGCATGATTCTTTTCATCGCGCGGCAAATTTTTCCTATCATCACGGCAAAAATATTTTGCCTGATGCTCCCACAAGTTCAGCATTTCATGACATGCCTATCTTCCGTAATAAGAAGAATAAATAACCGGAAGAAAAAAAAAAAAAGAGAAGCGTGGTTCACTTAATAAACCGCATCCATGACTTATATAGCGATGTCTTCGCTCACGGTTTTCTCATACATCTGCACGTTTTATTCAATTCATTCATTGTTTCTGTTTTTCATCTGTTTTTTTCCTTTCATATTCTCCTGTATAATAAATACTGAACCACTGGACTGCTAATTGAAGGAAACATCTGTCCGGTGTTTGGTGTTACGTTGGGAGAAGCCAGGCCACCCACGGGTTGGCAGCCATCCCATTTGCATCACTGCTCATTTCGCCAGAAAATCGTTCCATGCATAGTTCGACAATTGCATTTTTGTGTTGATTGCGAAACGAATTTTTTATTTAATTTATTTTTCTAGAGACCAAGAGGGAGAAAGGAGCAACCTGATATTTTTTTTAGAAATGCTGATTCGTTCCGCGGCGTTTGACGAGCAGTATTTAGCAGGATGACATATGGAATGATTTTTGCGTGGGTTTTTTCCTTTTCACAGCGGATTCTTTGCCGGAAGTTAAAGTAGTACAAGGGTTCTAACAAAAGTTCTCGGAATAGAAATGAAAATGGTGTATAATTGAGCTGAAAAAAATGTATTCCTTGGGGAAAACATATTCTTTGGCACAAAAAAAGCAGCCCTGTTTGAAAATTATTGTTGAACGTTTTGCAAAATTTACCCTGGCAGAGTTTTGCTCTTTCGAGCAATCTGCGCCCTTCCTGCAGTTTTTGTTGTTGTAGCCCATCTTTCCCCACTTCATCTTTTGAGTGGAGAGGAAAACTCTGCCAGGGTGAATTTTGCAAAACATTCAAAACAAATGTGTCAAACAGGGCTGATTTTTGTGTGCCAAAGAATGTGTTTTCCCCAAGGAATCTTTTTTTTTGGCTCAATCACATGCCATTTTCATTTCTATTCCAAGAACTTTTGTTAGAACACACGTATACAAGTAGGGGCGATCACAAAGCTCAGCAAATGCATTTTGAGGCCCCATTGTAAAGTACCAAACCTTTCGGTAACCCCCAGCATCAGATTAATTCTCTGTCTCTCTCTACAAATTTTCTCCGTCTTGCTTTTGACAGGGAAGTGAATTGGATTTGAAGAAAGCGGAAATGAGGAATAAGAGGCCATAGGAAACAGAATTCGAATGGAGAACATGAGATCACAGGTCTGCCTTGTGGGTGGGCAAATTAGCACCTGAGTGAAAAGCCGATGGATCCGTTGAGAGCATCCGTTTGAAAACGTGGTGTGAATACTTTTCTTCCTGTCTCTTTTATATTTCATGTATTTTTCTCTCATTATTATTCTTCGTAGTAAACTGCTATTCATTTCCGTCGGCAACTCGTAAAGGAGAGTTTGCGGATGGAGAAACAACCATATAGAGACTGTGAAACCCAACTCTCTGGATTAGAAAAATACGTATAGTATTCAACAACAAAAAATGAGACGCATCTTTTGTAGATTATTCTGTCATCTTGACAGGAATAACTCCGTCCTTCTTGGAAATTCCGTTGGGAAAAAAGCCGAATTTTGAAATAATCACTTGACGAGAAAACGAACGTTCCTTTCAGGACGCGATTTTATTTAATACTCAGTTACTTTCAAGATAATAATTAATTACGGTATGTACGTATATCGTTAACCAAATATTATAGATCTATTTCTTTGTGGATATTTCTGGATTTGTCGTCAGCTTTCAAATCAAAATCATTCAACAAAACCAAAAAATCCGTACAGTATCAACGCAATTCCTTCCAAACTGAGATAGAAAAAGGTACAGGAAAGTGCTAACTTGAGTGCAAAAAGCAGGAGGGCACCCGGCGTGACAGTGAGATTTTCAACCTTTCATTATCTCGGTTATACGACTCTCAGTGAATTGACCTATAAATTGCCAAAATTGGATTTGCACACACACACCTAAAAAGGTAAACAAAAAGGAAAGACAGTGACAGGCAATAACGGTTCCCAGATAAACAAATAATGTCCATGGAAGAGAAAACTATAGAGCCGATGACGTGATCTGTAAGCGGACCCGGAGTTGCCCGGGGTCGTAATTCAGGCGCTTACGATGACCCGGGTCTCATTCCGTTGGGTAACAGTGAATCGTCAGCCACTAAAAGTGTGGGCGAGAAAATCGCAGGAAAAAGATTTTCGCAAAATTTTCTAGATCTCCGATTTTTTTAAATGCTAAAAAAAATCTCAAACTTTAAAATTGAAATAATAACCTGAAATCACAAAATCTTCAGCAAAAAAAAAAAATCTATGGGATAGGCAATGCATTTGGTTCAATGAATGAATGAATGAACAGAACACTTTTTTTGCCGCTTTTCAGGGTTCACATGGTTCAATCAAGATTTCCACAACCAAACCCCCTTCCCACCCAACCCAAATCCACTCAATGATATTTTAATCACTTCATAGCAGGAAAGCAAAAATTGATAACAAAAATAAAAGAAATTACAATACAACATGAAATGCAATACAACATTGGTTCAAGGATTAAGATGACTCCAAAACCAGTTATGTTCTCTGTTCATACTCAATATTCTGTCTTTTCAGATTCGTCTATTTTTTATAGGAAATGTATTAACGAAAACATGATAATCCCTTGGCATATGAAAAGGGTATGATTGAAGTAATAAGGTACGAATAGTGTATATTGTGAGTACAGACGACATTTCTGTTATTGTCAACACATTCTTTTTTGGAGAAAATTCCTTTTTGCCCAAAAATCTCGCGGGATGCGAAAATCCCACGACCTGCATCACCACATAAATGCAACCAACAATTAATCAAAAACGTTGAAATGCAGTTTTGAATAAAAAAATTTTAAATTCACCAGGTGTCTATGTTGGAAGCCTAAAAATCATGGTAAAGTTAAATTTTTTGAAGTCTCATCAGCTTATTCAGGAATGCTGAAGAGCCCAGATCAACTGTGTTATACAGTAAAATCTTGTTACAACAAACTTGTGGGGGCTTCAGAAAAAGTTTGTTTTAAAAAATAATTGGTTATAATGCGATTTTGAAAGTTATTGACTGATTGGAAGATTTTCTTCAAATTAGACCCACACACATTCAACATCTTCCTTCTGTGGCCTTTTCAAATGTTTTTCAATGGTTAAAAAACTTTGATCTTCAAAAAAGAAATATAATTGTTAATAAAAAAACAGATACTCTGAATAACAGGTAAATACTAGCACACTTTCTTGACTCTTCAGTTTTTTCAAAGCAATTCCTTGGAAGATTTGTAAGGGTAAATGTCCCTACATGGCTGACAACTTTTACGTCACTAGGGTTTCTCAAGCATACAAACCGTTTTTAACATGAGTATTTTTGGGCTCATTTTTCCCCATCTTATTGCCCCCCCCCCCACCCCTTCCTACCATCATTCCTAACATAAAAATAATTTTTGAAAGAAAGCATTTTTAGATGAATTTTGAAGAATTTGTGTGCTTGATTCCACCTCATGTTCCAAGAACCAGTCACAAGTCACATTTTGAATGAGATATGTGAGACTGTACCTGCCTCCATTAAGGATTTTTTATTAAGAAATCATAGAATGCTCTTCAGAAAAGTTTGTTGCACTGGAATTGGCCAGTTTGTTGTAATGAGATTTTTTTAACATGTATCCTATAGGATTTAATTCTGCCTGGACTTGGAAAAAAGTTTTTTATGCTAGAAAATTTGTTGTAACGGTATTTCTTGTAACAAGATTTTACTGTACCACACGTGTATCAATGCTGGTACAGCATTTGGTAATTGGCAAAAAAAAAAGAATTGATCGGTTAACTGGGGATACAGCCCCACAAGATTTTCCAAGCCACTGAGGAATTTTTTCCTGGCAGGATTTTCTCCCAGATCCCTTAATTGGCTCAATAAATCAATTGAAATATGGTTGAATGAATACTGTACTTACTGCATTTTGTTCCTTTTTGAGTGTCAACCAGGGATGGTTGCCGTTCAGCTTACGACACTGAGCTGGGTCATCCAGTGACCAGAGAAATCCCTCTGCCCCAATCAATCTCCATTATATTTGTCGCCCACCTTTGCCGGCCGCAAATCGCTCGTAAATCCGATCCTCATTCCCGCCAATCGCATTCATCCAATTTTCTTGCCTCACATACCTATGCTGTATGTGTTTATGTGAGATGAAGACAGTGTGGACCAATTGTTAATTGCAACCCGTACATTTTCTCTAATTTGTAAAAAAAAGGGCATTGAAATAAATCTGAAGATAAATCAACGTATTATGAAGGAACGTCTTCTAGTTTTAATTTACGGTGCTGCAGAACTTTCATGATTGGATGATTAGCGGAAGACTTAGTTTCGGATAGTCGGAAAATCATTAATAACCAAAAATGTTGCAAGTATTCATTCTGGAGACCGGTTTTGTCGGTATATTAGCGACCTTTTTCCCCCCGCATTTTGAAGAAATTAGAAGAGCAGTTTATTCACCAGATGCCTCCGAATTAGGAATAACACATTTCATTTTTTTTTAATGTATTACGAGGGAATTCCTTTCTTCAGAAATGCTTATCGTTTGCCCGGGAAAACTGGATATTGAGATACGAATAATGAATGTATTGAGGAAAATAAGTCGGAAAACAGTACAGTATTACAGTCAAACAATTGGGCCAGATGAACCAGGGTTGATGGGCCAGCCAAACGACGTCCTGATTCCTGCGACCCCCGCGGGTTTTTCATTGCACTATATAGGTCGCAGTGGGGTGCCCCGAGGGGGATTTACCCCGCGGGCCCAATCGAGTCCGCAATATCATGGCGCCAAATCCTGGTCAAATTAACGCAGTCGTAACGTCCAATACTGGGGATCAAGGAGGATCAATTGCTTTCAACTGCCGATTACCAAAAAGTCCAACTTATTCGGAAATCCTATACCATTTCTTCCACCAAAGCTGCCTTATTTTCTTCTAAAATGCGTCCTCAATTTTTGCGAAAATTTTGTTCGAAACGCGCAGTATTTTTTTCATACTGTATTTTGAAAAAAAAACGTGAAAAGAAATTAATGCAAAAAGCATTCTATACCGCACTGCATAGAAAAAGTTTTGGAAAACGGATGAGGCAAGAAAATGAACTAACGAGAAACCCGTTCGGAAAAATATTTGTAATGAGTAAAACCTCGCAAAGAAAAAATGATGTACGGTATTTCATGATCAAAAACTGCAATATAACGAAAAGCAAGAAGAAATGAAAATTTAAAAAATAAAATGGCCCATGGAACAGACAAAAAAGAGCAGAAATTTTTACACAAACTACTGGACAAGTTGGAAAAATTATCAAGAAAATGGAGGCCAGAAAAATTTTACCCGAAAGGGTAAACTTTTTTTTAAATATTATAACTCCACCCAGAAAAACCTTCTGTATTGAATTATGAAATAAGTTAAGTTAAGAATGATAGTTAAGAATTACTTTATTTTGTTTACCATGAAAGAGTTGTATAATAAAAACAGATGATAACAAAACGGACCACAGAGAAATGTTCCAAAAAAATTACCTGGGGTGAAATTTGATCATGATGAATTCCGTTTGCAGCGTAAGACATTTCATGATCAAACGATAATCATGAAAATCAAACTGGGAGGAAAAATATTTTACTTTTATATCAGAATAAAAAGCCAACGACGAAGCACACAACAAAAAGCAGCAATATTCTCATCAACAAGTAATCCAGTTATAAATCTAAGCACATCAAAAGTGAATCACAAAAATAAGCTTCACTTGGGCCCTTTACCTCATCATCACCTTCTCTAATTGAGCCATTGCCGCCTTATCCAGTATCACCCACAAATATTGCCTCATTCCTGTTCAACAACAACAACAAAAAAGAAAAGAAAAAAATATTTTTTCCACATCCATACCTTTTCCAATGAACTAGGATTTTCCCACAAATGTGTCGTTTTCTATTATTTTTCGAATACAACTCCATCCATGTCGCAATAAATTTAGGGAAAGCTGAGGTAACAACAACACAACAATACAGGGAGATTTTCTCCCTCACAGAGCAATTCTAAAATCCCGCATTTCCTTCCGAAACGAAGGCATAAGAAACTCACAGGGGGAAAAAAGTGAGAACCAGAGGAATAGTCGTACAAGGCAAATAAATGAATCTGAACTAAATTGGTAGTGATAAAATGCGGTGCCGGTGCAATCGGGCCATTGAGGGAAGTAGGTTTATGGATACTTAGTAATCCCAGGGAGGCTGATAAACAGCCATCATATGCTAGTTGATCTGTGCTTCTATGGGCAGTGGATTGTTCTTGAGGGAAGAAGAAGCTTTGCAGTGATCTAGAATTTTTTTCTTTTTTTCTGACCTGTCTACCATGTCCCGGACACAGCGGATAAAGAAGACAGAGAAAAAAAAGGTGTGAACATAAAACTGATAACAAAATGAACAGAGTACTTATCAG
This sequence comes from Notodromas monacha, assembly GCA_905338405.1. Lineage (NCBI taxonomy): Eukaryota > Metazoa > Arthropoda > Ostracoda > Podocopida > Cyprididae > Notodromas > Notodromas monacha. The sequence continues at coordinate 16,966 of CAJPEX010003631.1, forward strand.
CAACGTAATGAAATTTGAAAGACTGCGCTTGGGTTGTGATGACGGGATATTTTTGTTTTCTTGATCAAAGTTGTGTAGAAAAAAAAATCAACATCACCCAGACAATCAAACAGTCGCGCATGTACAAAACAGCGCAAAAAAAAGCGCAGACCAAAAAAATGTTCCTGAAAATAATTTAGTGGAAATGCAATATTAGCACTCTGAAGAGCAATATAACAGCATTGATGACTTAAACGGCATTGAATGTTGTTATTTACGCTTGTTAATTTCATCCATGGGGAATTTGTGAATAAAGACTTCCATAAGTTGACTAATTAACCTGATTCAGCTGAATTCATTGAGTTATGCTCAAGAAAATGTTGTGGTCCAAGTGCTATTCTGTTCTCATACTTTCATCTGTCCGGACAGTTTAAAGAAGTATACAGTAAAATCTTGTTACAACAAACTTTTGGGGACCTCAGAAAAAGTTTGTTATAACGGATAATTTGTTGTAACGAGATTATAAAAAAAAATGACTGGAAAAATTTTTTTCTGCTCAGATCTCCATATATTCTGAATCAGGCTTGCCTTTGAGTTTAAGAACTCAAATTATTGTTTGAAAAAATCAGTGATTTTTTTCTTAACCAAATTATTATTCACTGCTGCTGGCAATGCATCCTCAACTTTTTTCAGTAGATCATATTTTTCATCACTTGCAATGTCAGAGCATGAGAAAAAAATTAAATTGACCAGACACAAGCAATCATTTCAGTTGCTTGCTTGATGTCAATGTCAGTATCCTTTTTATCACATGCAATGTTTGCAAGAATTTTCTAAAAAATATTTTTCCTGTAATAAACTTTCACAGTTTGTATTATGCCCTGGTCCAGAGGCTGAAAAAATGCAGTGCAGTTTGGTGGCAGATACTCCACTTGCACATTATCTAGGCAAGGAAGAATAGTGTGGACAGAGCAGTTGTCCCAAACAAGCAAGATTTTCCTTTTTTAATTTGCATGTCCTTGTTGACCTGCTGCAGCAATTTAGCAAAAATTGCAGTGGTCATCAAGTCACAGTTGTACNGTTCTGTGGACTGCCAAAAAATCATTTTAAAAACCATATGAAAGGATTTTTGCCATGACTGCAGGGTGACAGCACCATGAATCCAAGCTAAATGATTGCATATTTTTGCTTGAAGTTTTTCTCTTCATGATTGTTCATTTTTTAGAAGAAAATTGACACATTTTTTGCACAATAAAGAGGCAAAGGAAACATCTTGTTTGGGAAATTTGACTGATTTTTGTAACCCTGTACATAGAACTGCCATGCATTGCTGTGTAGAGACACAGGAAAAGAAAAAACGCAATGAAAAAAATGCACTGAAGTGGGAAACACAAGCAATTTAAAATTAAAATTAATTTGTGTGACCAAATTTTTTATCTTTAACTTTACCAGCGATTATTTTCATACGATTCTTAGTATTTGTCCACAGTATCCAGAATTGAAAAGAAAAAAATCCTGTGGTCACAAAATTTGTGAACAGTTACTGTCTGAAATTGTACTGCTATGGAACCTCTTTCACAATGCATGGGACATGAACAATTTTTAATCTTTTAGGTATGCATCTTTATTTTTATTCTTCAGAAGATGCTGGAGAACTGCTCCTGGGTTGGATGTTTGGATGGATTCTGTGGACTTCTTGGTTCATTGTTTGATCCTGTAAATTTAAAAAATGTATTCCAGGGAAGTCATTGCTGTTGGGGCAGTTATTCTACTGTATTAAAGTTTTTTGTATTTGACTGTCCTTCCTGCAAGTTCATGAGAAACAGAATGTTTGGATTAATCTCCAGGGGTCCAAACAACTCTACATGCAATTTTTGCTGTGTTCCAGGGATGAAGGGGTTTCATGGCAGGGTGGAAAAACTCTCTCTTGGGTGGATCCCATGGAGATTTTGAAACATTTGGGCCTCTATTGAGGCCTCTTTTGACTCAGGCTTCAATGATCATGGCAGGGTGGAAAAACTCTCTCTTGGGTGGATCCCATGGAGATTTTGAAACATTTGGGCCTCTATTGAGGCCTCTTTTGACTCAGGCTGCAATGGTGAATAACACCAGCAAATTTCAAGTAATTTTTCTAAATTTTTCCACAAAAACCTAAAAAATTGCATCAAAAAAAGTTTGTTATAACGGAATTCTCAAGTTTGTTGTAACGAGATTTTTTTAACAGGTAGTCTATAGGCTTTCTGCCGGGACTTGAAAAAAAGTTTGTTGTATCGAAAAATTTGTTGTAACGGTATTTGTTGTAACAAGATTTTACTAAAGTGGTAATCAACTATTTATTCAAAAGAGTACAGTCGATTTTGTCCTCCATGTTCACTTTTTCATTTAAAAAAGGAATTCACTGCACAGAAAAATTTCATAACTCCCTATTTGCGTTGTTTTCTTTTTTATATCACCTGCTCAGTATTTAATAGGGAAAACAAACAATTCTAAATGATTTGTCTCTACAAAATTGATGTCATCGGAAATAGTCTAACAAATTTTTCCGTGTAGAGATTCCTTGTATATATTTCCTAATTTTTTAAAACCTTTAGTTCAAAATTTTTAAAAGTTCGGCTTACGTGAAAAATTTTAATTTCTGCGCATCCGGGGAGAGTTAAGAACTACTTATTTTTCATCTGTACTCCTGTCTGTCCTGAAAGATAGCTGAACAATTTCCTACTGGGTTGCTTGAAGAATTCCATATAAAGGTTAATAAATGTATGCAAGTGTTCTCGATACGGTAATAGTGCAAATATGCGCGTATAGGAAATGTGATATTGCTTATGTCAACCTCGTGACTATTCAAGGGCTTGAACCATATTTTCATTTTTCAGAGGTTCATCCAACTTTTTTTTTTATTTACGCATTTCAGATGTTGGAAACATTTTACAAGTCAATACAAGTGGTACCTTGCAATTTAACCTCCTGTGATTTGACCATCCCGCAATTTGATGGTCACATTTGCAGGGATCAGAACTAGACTCAGAACTTTTAGACACCCCCATTTTCAGTTCTCTAGTCAAAAGCCGGCAAAATTCTCGCATCACGACGAAGGAATGTGAGAAAATGAGGTTTTCCTCAAGTCTTCTTCCTTGGGGTAGCCCACGTTCTTCTTTTTATTAACAGTGGATAATTTAATTCGGACTTTGAGCCTGGGGTACGAATGCACCCTTTATTATTCCTCCTGGGGGTTTCTTCCGCATTTTCTTTCCATCCTTCTGCGTCAGGGTTTTACCTTGATGCTGTGCCAATTGCCTATTAAGAGATGGGACCACATGACAAGGGAAACCCGACAGAAGCTGAGGGTTTTTGGTTGCTTTCGAAAAATGCAGAGATTCGACAAAAAAATGGGAGAGGAACCAGGCGGGGGCTTTTGTAGAAAAGATCTGGGTTTCATGGGTTTTCCTTCCAGAAAACATTCTCTTCCCTGTTCAAAAAGCTTCCTAACCCACGCTGACGTGCAATAAATAAGTTGGCTTCCGGCCAATTTACACTGAGAATTGGCATTCTTACGCAAAGAGAAGATCTTCGTGAAATGAATATGGGGTTATATCTTCTGCATGCTTGTGGAATTCGGGGTTGCAAGAACAAATGTTGGTTGTTACATTTTTGACAATGGTGCTCATCGAGCATAAACAGAATGTTTCAAGAAATTTCGCGAGGAAATATTCTGCACAAAAGAAACTAGAAAATTCGAAAGCATTTAACCAGCTAAAAATATCGCAGATAATTCTACATAAATAAAAAATGCATGATCAACTGCATTAGGGTTTAAATCCCAGCTAAATTCAATTTTGTATTCAGTTTACATATCTTTCATTACAGTATAACCCTTTTTCAGAGAATAAAAAGTGGGATAAACACTTAATTTTGGGATGCATTTTTCTCCGAACTTTTAGACCTGAAATTAAGGCATGTGCCTAATTTGAGGGCATGGTACTTCAGTAATTATCGCAAATACCAATTGCGAGTGAAACTTTCATAGAATAACGATCTGGATCCAGATTTGAAGCAAAATTTCCCAAAGACATCAAATGGTTATTATTGTACAGATTTTGAGCAAGTTCAGCACTGAAAAATAAATTGGATCTGGTGGAATTCGCCGAGATTCACAATTCAGGAAGTAAGAAACAATAAACTAATTAGCAGCTGTGATGGTTGGTATTCTATAAAGTACTGTACTTGAATTTACTAAGCATTCTCATTTTTATTGCAACTGCTCAGGCAATCCTTGATTCCCTCAGTTTATTCCAAATTCTCGTCTAGGCTTCCAAAAATAGAAAGGAATGCAAAGGAAAATATAGGTGGTACCTCACAATTTGACCCTAATCCATTGCCAAACTAGGGTTGAATTGCAAATTGGTCAAATTGCAAGATACCACATCAAATTCCAAATTTAAATACAAAAACGCAAAAAAAAGATGGAAAAAGCTGGTCAAATTTTGGGGCATTAAAGGGTCAAATTGCAAGTCAACATCCGTGCAAAATTTGACCATCAAATTGCAGGATGGTCAAATTGTTGGAGGTCAAATTGCAAGGTACCACCTGTATTGTAATAAGAGATCTGCACATATTGGGAGACATGCTTTCCTGCTATTTTGAAAAAAAGAAGTTCGAAAGCGTTTAAAAAAAAAATTAGTCAGCTTTTCTTGGAAGCCGCTTTCCTTGCCAATTTTCCCCCATCTTATTTGCCCCTCACAAGAGGTTTTGCCTGCCAATCGAGTCACAAAGGTTCGCCGAACCAGTGATCGCCTCCAGATGCGCCGGCGCACAATAAAAATATCAGGGGAGAGTATTTCTTGTCCGCCAACTTCTTCGTTTTTTGCCCACTTTATTTTGGCACGCCAATTTTCATCTGCCAGCAGATCGGTCCGCGGAGAAGAAGAGATAACCGGCAGTGAACGTGGGGTTCGCATGAGGTAAAAGGATTGTATTCTTTGCTGCTGTGGAGTCCATCACTTGGGATTATTGGCGCTGTAAAAAAAAAAAAAAAAAAAAAAAAAAACCGAGGCCGCTTCA
>CAJPEX010003632.1:0-27464 GCA_905338405.1 Notodromas monacha
CTCGTAGCGATTGGTTCCTGAAAGTGCTCTTGAAAAAGTGTGTCTTCCTGATTCCTGAAAGTGAAAACTGTTGTCAATTTGTGTTACTGAATTACACTGTTCGAGGAGACCTAGTCTCGGCCGCAAATGGCCTATTGTGCCTTCCTTTATTTCCTAAAAACTTTTATTTCTTTGTCTTGGTTCTTTGGAGCCTCTGACAGCAGCCACTCTTGTACAAATTAAATATTATAAACCATTTCAAAGCTGAGAAAAACTTGGCTTGATGGCACCTTATGTTATTTACAGTTTCAGGGACCACTATAGAGGTCACCCAATCCACCCAAAACGAAACAAGAACTCCCAGGTTTACACAATAAAAATGGAAGAACCTGATGAAAAAAATATTTTCATTCTCGAGAGAGGCACAAAAATGGCATCATAAATTGATGCATAATTGGACATATGTAGATTTTAATTTCCCAGGACCAAATTTCCTGGGAAATTATTGAGAAAATGTGAGATTCAGTTTAACTTCAATAACTCAAACCTCCCTAAGTCAAATTATTTTCAAGTCCCCATTGGAATCCCCTTAAAAACAATGCATTAAAAACTTCTGCAACTAAAAGGCTTTCCCTTCAAACTTCCCAAACTGAAATTTTCTGAGGCTTTTTGGCTATTATTTTCTTGACACACAAAAGAGAAAAGCAATAGAAATGTAACCTGATACGCTTTGAAAGGATAAGTTAAAGACTAATTGGACAAATAAACCCTTGCCTCCAGGTTCAGCATCCAGTAAACTCATATCTATTTATGACCCATCACCAATTAAAATATCCTTAAAATGTTATGTTTCCTCACTACAACAAAATGCTTTTTTTTCCTGCCTGAAAATCTCCCAAACTCAAAATCTTCTCAAATCAAATTTTTTTTGCTGATCCCTTGAAATTTGACTTTGAGAGGTTCAACTGTGTACAATACAATGGATTCAAAGTGCAGCATAAGTTATCAGATCCTTGATCATGAAAAATCATGGATAATGCAAGGTGTATAATATTTGTGAATATAAATAGCTAAATTTCTGAAAGAAAACATTAACATGAAAAATAAAATGCTTGAATTGTTCCAACAAAATAATAATAATTATTAATAATAATTTTGATAACTTTTTTATATCTCAAGTCACTGTCTGCTTAATGTTTGGGGCAGATTTTTTTTTAGTTCCAAAAATGTCTCAAATTCACATTTTTCACACCTTGATGCATCTATATGTTGGGGTCCCACTATGAAATATACCATGAGACCCTCACATGAAGTCACCTCAACATGCAGATGATCCAACATGGGAACACTTATTTTTCAAGAAAAATGGAAAAGAGCCTGACATATGGACACTGACTTGAGATGCAGACAATGCATCATGCTAAAATTTCAGACAAATATACTAACATTCCTCAGGAGGAATGAGAAGAAAACAACCAATATTTTCAATCCAAAGAAGTTGAAGGCTTATTCGAAATGCTAAATTCTTTAGCATTGCCTGGTTTTTCACATCCATTTGGCTAATTCAGAAAAATTCCCTCCAGCAATATAAACTAGGTATTTTCCCTTAAGTTAATTTCATGTGCCTATTCATTTGGATTAGGATTTTTTCCATATCTACAGAAGCTGTCAATTTTTGTAAAATGAGTTCCTTATTGTCCTCTTTAGAATGAGAATGCATTGCTTTGGTGATTACACTCACCCTGTAAATCATGCACAGGCTCATCCATAATCACCACATAAATGCAGTAAATCATTTACCATGGGAGGAAAAAAAATTTTTCTTCTTTTTCATGGAATTCCAGTGGATTTCTTTCTTTGGCAAAACACCATTTAAAAATGTATACAGTGAGACCCCAACATGAAGACACCTTGACCTGCGGACAATTCAACATTGGGATACTTATTTTCTCCATAAAAAAAATTAAGAAAATAAGCTTGACACGAGGACACTGACTTGACATAGGGACATTTTGTGATAACATTGCAAATACATTTTGGGCCAAATTACAAGAAGTAGATATTTCCAACCCTAAAATTGATTTAAGAAAAGTTCTTGGGCATGTCTCTCACCAATTTGTCATCCATTTAGCTTATTTAAAAAAAAATTAACTCCAGCGTACAGGGACTTCCTTCTCTCTTTTTCACTTGAATTTTATTTTTACAGAGAATGCCAACATTTCTATCTACTGTAGAGAGGTATGAGTACTCTATTCAATTCCTCAAATGTCCATATTGTGTTGAAATATATTGAATAAAATCAGTTTAAATTGGGAGACAATTTGTATTTTTATCAAATTTTGGTGAGTATTTCATCCATAAAACATTAATTAAATATTATATAATGTAAGTTTAAGGGAAAATGAGACTCAACTTAGGGAAATTCTGACTTAGGGACACTCTTAATGCACCAATTATGTCCACATCTTGAGGTCTCACTGTACCATGTTTCTCGCTAAGGGAAAATGAGACTCAACAACATCATGTTACATTTCAACATCAGCAGGACACTCTTGACAATGCATCGCTAATTACGTCCGCATCTCGGGGTCCCACTGAGATGATGATGATGATGTTCGGACTGTGTTGCGTGCCTCTCATCATCACCGTCGCCGCCGCCGCCAGCAAGCAAGCACGCAGGAGCCGCCAGAACGCCGCCGCCGGACTCGAATCCAGAGCGCGGAATATACGCTGGTGTGCTGTTGGCTGGGAGCTGATTTGGCGCGTGTGTGTGACATCCGGGTGCCCCGATACGAGAGAGTGTCCATCCACGGCATCGGAGGAGACTCCACAGCACGGGCCAACTCCGCATGCTGCTGCTGGCTTACATTTCAATTCCGGCTCATCCGCGGACGGGGATGGTGGTGCGCTTACAGCATACTGTATATAGAGGAGGAGGAGAGCGGACGGTGGATATGATGAGAGAGGCGCCGCCGCCACGCGTGCATCGCGGTCATCATCGCGTGGTGGTGGCTCTATTTTCTCATATGTATATATTTTGTGTGTGTGTGTGTGAACATTTTTATACTGGATATATACAGTGAGACCTCCAAGAGAGATGAGGACTTAATTGGTGCATCAAGAGTGTCCCTATATTAATAAGTTGAGTCTCATTTTTCTCTTAGACTTGCATTTTATATAATTTTTAATTGGTGTTTTATGCTGCACAAAATACTTGCCATAATTCCATGAAAATAAAAATTGTCTCCCAATTTAAACTGGATATACAGTGAGACCCCCAAGAGATATGGACTTGATTGGTGCATCAAGAGTGTCCCTATAATAAGTGGAGTCTCATTTTCCCTTAGACTTACAATTTATATAATTTTTAATTGGTGTTTTATGTACAAAATACTAGCCATATTTCCATGAAGATAAAAATTGTCTCCCAATTTAAACTGGATATACATACAGTGAGACCCCCAAGAGATGTGGACTTAATTGGTGCATCAAGAGCTGTGTCCCTATAATGAGTTGAGTCTCATTTTCCCTTAGACTTACCTTATACATAATTTTTAATTGGTGTTTTATGTACAAACTACTTGCCATAATTCCATGAAGATAAAAATTGTCTCCCAATTTAAACTGGATATACAGTTGTCCCGGGTCGAACAGATGTCGCCCGCAGACTTTCAACTTTTCTCGGGACGACTAGATGTCGCCCCGAGCAACTCGGGTACAGTAAAAAGCACGGCAGGTACTATAGATAATATGGCATACAAAACGCCCCGTCACCCCCCGTTATTTTCGGGAGAAATTCGATGAAAATAAAAATTGTCTCCCAATTGAAACTGATTCCAATGAATGTATTTCAACACAATATGGACATTTGGGGAATTGAATACTGATACCTCTGCATGTACAGTACATAGAAGTGTTGGCATTTGTCAGGAATGATTTTAAAAGGAAATAGATTTGAACAAGTTTAGAAATGAATGTAACAAAGAATTTGGTTGGGCTGCAACTGGGGTGATGTTTCACCCTATTCTAAGGTTGTTGTAATTTGTACAAACACAATATTTGTGAATTTGCTTGAGTGTTGCGTACAAGAGCTTGGTAAGAAGTTAAGTTTTTAGATGAAGTACAAGAACAGGAAAACTATCCTTGAAGGATAAATAACAGTTTTTAGGATTTCCAGAAATTTGGCAATGAAAAGAACCTTGGAGGTTTATGGGAAAAATGGGTGTGTGAACCGGAGTTTCTCCCAGTTCACACAAAGATGTATATGAAGACAATTTTTCTGAGAATTTGGATTTTTGGTCAGTTGTTTGGTGTGACAAATTGTATTCTAACGTTAATATTTGTGGCAGCATTCTTTGTAAAAAAAAAAACATTCAAGTGAAAAAGAGAGAAGGAAGTCTTCCCAACTTCTTCCCCTATGCTCCCAAATCAAAGGGCAGGAAGAATCCCCTATGCTGGAGGTACTTTTTTAAAATCAACTAAAAGGATGGTAAATTGGTGAGAGAAACGCTCAAGAACTTTTCTTACATCAATTTTAGGGGTGGAAAATATCTGTTTCTTGTAATTTGGCCTGAAATGTATTTGAAGAAACGCTCAAGAACTTTTCTTACATCAATTTTAGGGGTGGAAAATATCCGTTTCTTGTAATTTGGCCTGAAATGTATTTGCAATTTTATCACAAAATTTCCCTATGCTACTGATGAGTCAGCGTGTCCTCATGTTGAGAATTTTTTATTAATTTTTTATGAGAAAATAAGTTTTCCTATCGTCAAATTGTCTGCTGATCAAGGTGTCCGCATGTGGGGGTCTTGCTGTATATGCATGTGTTGAAAATAAAATATTCAGTGAGGCAATGATGGTGGCATTGAATTTATGCAAGTGATTTGTGTTTTGTACATTTGTGCCAAGTTTATACCAAGGACAATTAACCCTTGGGTGGCAGTGCCTGGTTTTATCTGCAAAATTGTGTGCTGAAAAGGAGTAGAAAAAATGGGTAAACAAAAATGATTAAAAGAGCCAAAGTTAATGGGGAAAATGCCAATTTTTTATAGCATTCCTGCAGATAAATTGGCAAGAAAAAAAGTCTACTGTAGGGGGAATTTTTTCTGCATTCCTACCCTTTGATCAGCATTGATGGATCATCAGGACAATGACTTTCTTTGGGATCTTTCCAACTTGGCTACTCAGCCAAAGCTACATTTTGGTGACCTTGGGTTGAACCAGAATGCAGATGCCTGCTTAAAAAATCCTGGTGCAAAAGAACCTGCCAACGCCCAAGGGTTATGGGCAGTGGCTTTGATGGTAAAAGTGGATCACTTTCGTCAATCCTACTCTTTTCAAGCCTTGTGCAGTGAAGTTGGGACATTTTTGCAAAATTTTGTGCCACTCTGAAAACTGAGAATTTGAAAAATAAAACTTTCAAACAAATAAGGCCCAAGTTTGGAAGAAGTCCAACATTTTTTTCTAATCCAGCAAAAAATTTTTGATGAAAAATAAGAAAAATCCCTCTGCAGTGGAGTTTTTTGCTGCATTCCTGGCATAGGATTAGCATGGAAAATTCCTGAAAATAAAAGAGAATTTGTCTCTCAGCTTCTTTCTGACTTAGGCTTTCTCAAACTGGGAGAATTTCAGGAACCTTGGGTCAAATTGAAATGCTACACCCCCCAAAAATATCCAGACTTTGTTTCATAATGGAAATTAACCTTCTGTTTTCCAAGGGTTAAGGATTAATTCTCATTATTTTTTCTTCAAACACACTGGAAGAATTATGTTCACAGTGAATAAGTTGTTATTGAAACTTATTAGTTGCACACAAAAAAGTGGAGTGAAAAATTCATGATTTTTTATTTATTCTTCTTCTATAATACACTAGCTGGGGAATCATGGTCACATTTATGAAGTCATTGGTGTAACTTACAAAAGCTTGAAAATTCAATTTGAAGGCAGAAGAATCCAGTGACAACCAAGTGCTGGAGTGAAAATTCTTTATATTTTTGTTGAATTTGATTTCTTCTTCTTCTTCCTCCTCTAATAAACTGGGAGAACCATCTTCTTGTCACATTGAAGCTGTTGAAACTTGTGTGAAATAAAAATTAAATTGCAAGGCAGACTTTCAGTTGCAGCAAAGTGGAGTGAAAATGCATTGTATTCTCAGCTTTTGTATTCTTACTCATTCTTCTTCCAATAATAAATTGGGAGAATTTTCTTGGCTTATATGAATTCATTGAACTTATATAAAATTTAAAGGCAGAAACCAGCTAGAGGGAAGTATTAGAGTGTAAACTGAATGAATAGTACTTTCTTTATAATTTACTCATTCTTATTGTTATTCTTCTTGTGCACTGATGGGAGTATTTTCTTCCCAGGAGGAAAATATAGATTTCTCTGTGACAAATGATAACAAGGGAACACTGGAAAAATACTATTGTTATGACAACAAAGGCTTTTCATTCTACCTGACTATGACAAACATAATGGATTAGACTTCAGGAGTTCTACTTGGAGAGATTATGTATCAAAATATTAACACGAAGAAACTTTTGAAATTCTCAACTGATGATCAAATTCCAGTGAATCTAGCATGAGAAACATTGACCAAGCAACAACTTGAAAAAACTTATTTTTCTGCAAACAAAACTTTCTAATTCTAAAAATATACTGAATCATGTGAAGATGTTCTCACTGTGTGGATTTTTTATTTTACATTTTAAGTTACAATATATACATGCAATTCTGGACTGATTGAATTTCAGTGAGAAGTGCTTTGAACTGAGCCTGAAGAATTTTGAAAGAGCAAATATTTTCAAAAAGTCATGTTTCAATTTTTCTTTTTAAAAATTGGCAAATTAATAATTAATCTTGGCATTTGATTTCATGTAAATTTGAGTTTATAGTAGATTTTTTTACTCCTCAGGAGTTCCACTTGGAGAGTTCAAATTTAATTAGTTCCATTTTCAGTATACACGTGGTACCTCACAATTTGACCTGCCACAATTTTACTGTCCCACAATTTTATTGTCAAATTTGCAGGGAGGTTGATTTGTAAGTTGACCCTTTCCCTGCAATTTGACCTCATTTTCCCATTATGTTAGCACTTGTGTACTTATATTTTAAATTTCAGAGAGTGCCTGATGCCAATTTGACCAATTTGCAATTTCACCCAGTTTGGCAATGGAATATAGGTTGAATTTCAAGGTTGACCAATTTGATATTTGACCCTAGGTTGGCAATGGATTAGGGTCAAATTGCAAGGTACCACCTGCAATATTTGATGCACTGCAAATTGAACTAATTAATTTTTTTACTTTAAACTGCTCAAAAAGCAACAAAAAACAAGTATCTTTTAATTATTCTTTTAAAACTTGAAAATTTACAATTGGGATTTGCCTGGGGTTCCCTTAAAATATTTCAGCAGATTTTTGACTCCAGGAGTGCTATACTTTGAGAGAGATTGTATTTTATGCACTGAAAATGGAACTACTGTGATTACATTCTTGACTGAAAATTGTTCAAAAACCAAAAGTTTCCAAACCATTTCTGCTTTGATTTTTCCATACAAAAATTTAGAAATCCTGAAATTATTGAATGTGAAGAAATATTCTGACTGGTGACAGTGAACCCGTTGGTACTTGATAAGATTGAAGAGACCTTGGGAGAATTCCCGGATAGGAGAAAGAATGTGGTTGCTTCAGGTTAATTTGGTTTAAGGTTTCTTTTTTTCAAATTAGAAATGCTGTGCTGAAGGTCTTCACAGCGAGGTGCATCATTAAAAGTATTATACTGTTGATACTTTTTTGCGACTCTTGAGTTTAGATTGATCTGAGTTTAGTGAGTTTAGATTGAGATTGATCAGGTTTCATACTGGAATTAATTACGCCATTAAAAAATCCTCATTTGAATTATAAAGAGCATTTTTGAGCGCATACAATAGACGTCCAACTTTTCAACTAAAAAGATTTTTGGCTTTGTAACTGTGGAACTGATTATTATACTGAAATTGATTATTATACTGTAGTATAATTATTTAATCCAGCTGAATGTTAACCAAAGTTGGGCTATTTATTTTTTTAATAGCCAAGTCTCACCTTTTAAACTTGTATTTGGGAGTTTGTGGTGGATTCAGTCACTTAATTTTGAAATTCCACTTGCAAAAAAAAATCATCAGGACGAAATTATTTTCAAAATGTTCAAAAATTATTGTCTGTTAACCCAAATCTTTCATAATATATAAGCACTCATGTTAAAGTTCCTGAATAAAATTATACCCCTCTTTTGAAGCTTCATTTCATCCAATTGTGATTTTATGTGTTTTTTTTCAAAATTGAACAATGGAAACAAGTGAGATTTGAAAAAGGAGCTCAAGAATACTGAGTCTTTCTTCAAAATGAATAATCTTATACTACATGTATTTATTTGTTGCTGGTCTATTGAACATTCTTGGTAGCCTGTCAAAATAGCTAGCCTAATTATTGTAAGCTACAGAGCTTTTGAACTTTCTATCTTTCCAACTTTCTGTGTTACCCAGTAAAATTACAGAAAAATAATTAAACCTTGACAATTTAAATAATGTGGAGATATTGTGAGAAAAAGATGTCAAAAGATGACAAAAGTATCTCACAAGGCTGATTGAATGAAGGATACAATAGAAATAAAAGATTTGATAAAAAAGAGTGATTTGAAAAAAAGTGATATGAAAAGGCAAACCTTCTAAATGAGGAAACAAATTAATCAGAAGATGAAAACTCAATTGATCAGCCGGGCTGCGGCTGGGACGACAGTCCTAGTTTAAATAGTTGTATTTTTTGTAGATAAAAACACTTGGTCAAGATTTTTGGAGTTGCCCATATAGGAAGCTTCTCTGCAAGGAGATCTGCTTGGGTCAACAATTTGAATGCAAGTGGTAAAATCATCCAAAATTTGGAAATCAGGAAAGGAAGAGTTGAAGGACACGGATAAGAAATCTATTCAGAAATGTCCTTGCTGGGCCTGGGAACCAAACTTGGGTTTGGTTCTCAGGCTCCAGCAGAAACTGCTAATTTTTCTCAAGATTTTTACAAAGCAGAAGAGTAATTTAACATAATCTGGCGCCAACTTGTCGGCATGCTGAAGTTTTTTCCAGCAGATATTTTCAACCCTGAAATGATTCCATCCTGGTGTGTTATTGGAGAACATTTCACAAACCCATCTAGATATTAACAAATTGGTATACATCTTACTTGAATGCATCATCAGTTTTCTGCTGGCTAAATATCACCTTAAGTCTGGATGTCAGCTGTGATATTAACAGCTGTTTATGATGGTTGATGGATGCTGGATAAGCCCAGAATATATTTACAGTACATTGATTACAATGAAGATCAATTAAATATTAATTTGTGTATGGATAATAATGCATCACAAAAGAGCTTCATGTCTGATGCAAATGTTCAGTACTTTTTATGTTGTAAAATAAATTCTTTCCTACAAGCAAATGCATCTAAAAATACTTTACCTGAATTGAGAAATGATAAAGAAAGCCAATATTTACAAATAATCTGTCCATCAGAGCTAAACATAATCAGGAATTTTCAATGCTTCATTGAAAAATCTCTACACAAGGTGACTTAATCCATGTTCCAGGATCAGATTTAAATGCTGGATATTCAGTTAATAATATTTAATTTTAAAAAGTGTCCAGAATGAAATTGCTTCAAGTCACAATTTCTCCAGCTGGGAATCTGGATATTCTTGATACCATTTTTCCCTGCTGTGGTAGTTTTTTATAAACAGGTTTCATCTGCTTTCTGATTTGAAAGGTGTTTTCCAATTAATTTAAAACAAGAAAATCGGAACCAAAAAATGGCAGTTCATTTTTCAAGCATTTTTGTATAATGTGATGAATTTTAATTTGATATCCATGCAGTGAATTATTATTTTATTTTAAATTCCATTTTTATATGTCTGATCATTTTGCAACATGATGCTGATGTGAAGATCATTCTGATCAAATAAAAAATTGTGTCACTCTTCAACAAGATTCTGGAAATAAGCTTTTAATTGAATAAAATATGCTTTTAATCTTTCCAAAATCTTAGGGGACAAGGATAAACTGTTAAATTTTATACAATTTCTCCTCAAGGATTCTCTCCAAATAGTTTGATGATATTCATCAACATGATGAGAATATAATTGGCAACCAGGTACGAAATCCCAATATAATGTTTAAACAACTGAGATTCTCATAACTAGACCCATGAATGCTATGTTTCTTTATTTTTAAATCAGGCTGGACCACCTGATGTGTCTACCACTATATGTACAGTAAAGTATACCTGGCCAGGAAATGGTGCAATCCCATTCTGGGTTTCCTGAATAATTGAACCTTGACCAAAATGGTTCCAAAGCAGCAGGGGTTGGTGCAAAAGGTCAAAGAGTGAACAGATGAATATTATTTCCTGTCCAGGAATGGGTGTTGCCCCCAGTGGATTTTTTTTCATCTTTTTTCCCTTATTCTGGCCAGCTCAGCTGTGGAGACTAACTGGAAGATTGATATTTTCTCCAAATGTTCTTGTTTCTCTACATTAAACTTTAAGGAAGTGACTGGAGCTTGCAGATATAGTGTAATATACACTGTATAAGCAGATTCCTTTCTTTGAAACTTTTTCCTACAACAATTTTTTTTTCTCCGGCTCCTGCCCAACAGCCCAAATTAATACTGGAATTAGTTTACAACAAAATTGTGGCTTGAGCAAAACTTTTCCTGCTGAAAATGTCTTTTCTTTTAGCAGTATTTTGCTAAATTTTTAAAGTTTTCAGTATATATGCATATTCTTCAGGATTATTCCCATGATCTTGTGAATGAGAATCCAACAAAGTATATGAGAACAATCTTTCCATAATATGGATGGGCATTCTGCAACAAAAGGCTGTGAAGATCATTTTGATTAAATAGAAGATTATGTCAAATTTGAAATAGATTCTGAAAATAAGCTCGTCATTGAATGAAATACGCTTTTAATCTTTCCAACATCTTAGAGTACCAAGATAATTTGTTAACTTTGTATGAGTTTCCCTCAAATATTTTCCCCAAACGTTTTAATCAACTATATCATATTTGGGGGCATGCTGAATGCTGTTTGCTTTAATTTGTGTTCAGTAAGTGCCTCATAATGACATTTTCATTGCTGATATGTTCTTTTTGTTCTTGGAAAGGGAAGTAAGTGTATCTATTTACGGTACTTTCCTGTTATCTCAGTACCTCATTCCTAGACTGCCCTACCATCCAGACAAATCTTTAGGACAAGTTCATAATCAGGACAACCTACCAGAAACTGTGAATTTTATTTTTCCGCATTCTGCTGAAACTGATTTTGGGAGGCGGTTAAGTAAAGTTAGGTTAGGTCAGGTTAAGTTAGTTAAAAGATATTTGTAACTAACATAACCTGACCTAACCTAACTTTACCTAACCACCTCCCAACATCAGTTTCAGCAGAAACCCAAAGAAAGGAGAAACTGATTTTGGGAGGCAGTTAAGTGAAGTTAGGTTTGGTCAGGTTAAATTGGTTGGAGGGAAGGTACAGAGATAACAGGAAAGTAGGTACTGAGATTACAGGAAAGTACCCTATTTACAACAGTTGTGAAATTGTACTTTTTGATATGTATTTTTTTAATTTTAACCTGCATATACAGCTTATTTCTCTACTATTGGCTGTTTCTGGATGAATGTGGGTGAGGAAACAAGGGAGTTTGGATGTGGGATCATTGCTTGAACCTTGTAAATGCTAGAAAACAGCAAAAGAAAATTTTTGATCAATTAATCAATAATTGAATGATCCAACCAATTCCAATATCTTTCTTTAGAATATTTCCCAATTTCTTTGTCATGTACAGCATTTTATGCTGATTGGAAATGCCTTTTTGATTATACAGTACAGTATTTTTTTTAATTATCATATACTAAAAGGTTTTTTTTTAATTTTCTTCTAGAATATTCAATAAATCATATTCAAATATTTGTGCCATTATTTGATGCACTCTCCTGATTAATTGGGGAAGTTATTCAGTTGAAAATAGAGTTTATGTAAAATACTATTGCATGTTGTTGGTCTAAATTCTATAGGAATAGGAAAGTTAGAATTTGAAAAAAGGAGTTCGTCACTTCTATAATGACATAATAAGATGATTAAAATTTTATTATGATTTTTTGATGCATGATAAATGCAGGGCACTTTTTTCTAATATCTTCTGCGTCCATGATATAAAAATTCACAGAGTTTGAGAAAAAATTCAGCTTTTCAGTATGTTCAATATATTTTTTATTTGGAAAGTTTTGAATAAAATTGTCTGCCTATATACTTTGACAAAATTTTTAAAAACACTATTTTGCATAAGCAGCCAATTCCACCAACACATTTTTGATAAAAACGTTCAAGAAAATGATTCTAATTCAGTTTGTGAACATGACAAGGCATTTTGATTTTCTTTACTGTATCAAAGTTTCCAAAGTTTTGAATTATCAAATAGAATAGTCTGAAATTTATGAGTGCGGATAAATCCTGCTTTGTACTTAACTTGAATCGAATCCATCAAGAAAAAGCATTCCCTTTTTTTCTCTCAATTCTTGTATTACAAATATTCCACCTGTGATCTTATACAATTTTCAGCACCATATATGCGGAGTATCAAACCTTGACCCATTTGACCTCCCATCAACTCAAGGGAAAATCCTGGTCAAATGAAACCAGTGCTTTTACTTATTATTTGCATGTGATTTCCAGAAGACGTGACCTTTTCATTGGTTTTTTACTTTTTTGAATATACTGTGCTGTATATTCTCTCAATTTATTCAAACACTCTTCTATATCTGCTCAGTCCATATCTATGCAGTCAACCCCTGCACAATGGACCTCCTGCAGAACAGACCACCTCTGGAAGAATTTTTCTCTCCCACACAATGGACTAAATGTGCATAACAGACTTCTGCTGGTTTGAAATTAATTTTAAAAATAAAAATTTCAATTTTTTCATGATTGAATTTTTGCATAACAGACTTTTTACACAACAGAACTAGTCTGTGGCACAAATTAAGTCAGTTGTGGGGGGGGGGGGTTGACCATACAGTTGGACCTTTCTAAGTTGAACCTCACTGAGAGTTAAAAACCTCTGTAATTTTTCTTATAAATTTCTGGCCACTTGGCTCAAGAATACTCAAGATCAATTCACATTAAACTTCTTTAACTCAAAACTTGCTTGGTCAAACCTTTCAAATTTTGGAAGGTTTTGGTGTGGAATACAGTACAGTATTTTGACTTAAATTATGGAAAAAACCTATATTGCATAGAAGCAAGTAAACAAATGCAAAAAAATTGTCTAATGATTTTTTGCAGCAAGAAACTGAGCAATTTCTGCAAGTCAAAAATCCACCAGAAATAAAACTTCTAAATAGTTTGAAAGAAAATCACTTTCATTGTAGAATTTCACGAATCAGCCTCATTCCCTATAACTTGAGAATCCACTAAATCAAATTGAGTCCTTGTGAATTTAATAATGGGTTACTTCAGCAGCAATTCCCTTTGTTTCTTTTTGTACAAGTCAGCCACAACTTCTTTGATTGGCATTCCAAATGCAAATAATTTTATTAATGATTTTCCACAAGAAATTGAGCAACTCCCTGAAAGTGTAGGAACCCCATGAATGATAAACAGTTTTTATTATTTGCCAGGAAAATATTTTCCAGGACTATAATTGTACAATTCAGGTTCAAGTCCCTCATTATTTGAGAATTGCCCAAATCCAATTGAGTTACTTTATAATTCAAAAATGAAAGGTTCAACAGTAATTCCAAGTTTAATTTCCTTTTCTACATATAAAGAAATATTAAAAATTTCTTCATTCGATATTCCATGTTCAGATAAAATTTTCTTGAGGGTCTTCCACCAGGAATTGAGCAACTTCCTCTGAAATTAGGAAATCCATGTATAATAAACATTTTCTTCAAAAAATTTCCAGAAAATTATTTTCCATGCCTAATATTTTTCACAAATCAGTCTTAATTCGCTCACTTCAAAATAATCTCCTGAATCAAATTGAGTCTCTGTCAAGTAATTAAACCTCTGATATTTTTAAAATAATGCCAATTCTTTTCTGCAAAAATACATCTGAAAAAATGCAATCCAAATTTAATTTCTGCTCGACTATTAAAAAAACATATCTTCATTTTTCCTATACAATTTTTTTTTTAAACAAGTGCAATGCCCATAATATACATATATTTAGCTTTGAATTTATTTAGAGAAAGGATATATTCACTTGAATAGATTCAGAATTAAAACAAACAACCTCCTCATCCTGCCGGATCATCACCCGATTATCCCATAAATAGGCAACTCTGTTGTTTCGGGACTCCTAATCCAGCTTCTGAAAGATAAAAAATAAATAAAACTATACTTCAGAAATACACGCACACGCAGAAAAAGGGGGAATAAATCCCAGCGTTGTCACCACACGGGAATGCGGATGTCGCCTGGGGGGAGGGGGGCATAATAAAGATGGAAACTTATTATGGCTTCTATATATAGGGTGGACCACAAAAAGTGAACCATTTTCTGACTCACAAAATAGCTCAGTAGCAAATCAAGCTGTAGCCGCATATGACAGTGAAATGGACAGGAGAAAGCTTGTTCAATTCCTTCTGAAAAGCTGCATAGTATACTGGAAGGGGGATTTGGACAAATTGTGTGATGATTTGGACAAATGCAGACAGAAAATTTGAGATAGGGACAAATTGAAACAAAAACTATCTTAATGAGGAGAGGAATTTGCTTAGGTGGGTTCAAAGATTTGAGTTTAATTGTCTTGATGAGTAAAACTCACTTGACACTTGGACAGTGATGATGGACAAAAAGGAGAAACACCATGGGATCATAAGCTTTTTACCAAACAGTTTAATTTTTCTTTATTTTCACAGAGTCAAGTTATTTTGTCTCAAAATGTCTCAAATTCTCAAAATGTCTCAAATTCTCAAAATGTCTCAAATTCTCAAAATGTCTCAAATTCTCAAAATGTCTCAAATTCTCAAAATGTCTCAAATTCTCAAAATGTCTCAAATTCTCAAAATGTCTCAAATTCTCAAAATGTCTCNAAAATGTCTCAAATTCTCAAAATGTCTCAAATTCTCAAAATGTCTCAAATTCTCAAAATGTCTCAAATTCTCAAAATGTCTCAAATTCTCAAAATGTCTAAAAATTCTCAAAATGTCTCAAATTCTCAAAATGTCTCAAATTCTCAAAATGTGCTTCTCTCAATTTTTCAATGCGTCAAAAGTGTCAGTCTCAAATTGTTCCTGTCTCCAAAAAGTTTCTGTCTCACATTGTCCCTGTCTCAAAAAGTATCTGTCTCAATTTGTCCCTGTCTCAAATTGACCTAATGGTCTTGAATTGGCCCAGTCTTGAATTTTCTGTCTCAATTTGTCCAAGATCCACTGGAAGGAGTTGCCTGGTAATCTTTTTTCTAATTTTCCTTCAAATGGTTTTTATTTGTAACCATGCAGTTGCATTTGTGGGACTGTTCATATCACAAGCCTGAGTTGAAAGGATATTGAAGAAGCTTTCATTTGCTTTTTTTTTTTTTCATTGTTGCAGGTTGATTTTCTATATTATTGTGAGCCAAAAATCAGTTCAGTTTTTTTGATCCACCCTGTATAGAGTGTATACTGTATATAGAATCCCCTGGGGGCCATTGAGTTATGATGGAGCCCCTGGACAGATGGATAAGAAGATTATGATATGATCACATCTCTCTGCTGAAGAAAAGTTGATGCTGTCAATTATTATATTGGTTTGCTGTGTATAGTATATTCTCATCTTATATACCTGCAATGACCATGATGAGAGGTCCCTGATCTGAGTTGCCTGAGGGCATGCAGTCAATCCAGGCCTTAATTTTCTGATATCCTTTTTTTCAAGTGGTTATTGAGCTCTGGCGTGTGGAGTCCATTCATACCTTGTGATAATATATCCTGATGGAAGATGGATAATTTTTGTTGTGTGTGTGTGTGTGTGTTAGAGACTGAGTGTCTCAACAAAGAAAAGAAGATGAATATAATAAATCAAGCACAACAATCAGCCTGGGACTGGCTGGGAACCTCATTATATAGAAGCTCCAAGAAATTGATATTCGTTTATGTCCCAAAATAATCAACAACTCAGCATCTTCCAGAGAAATGCACAAGCACACCATAATTTGCACAGTTTTTTTAGATAATTGGTTCAATGGAAGCTAAGAATGGGAAAGAAATTCTGAATAAAATTGTTGTGCTGTTGATTTCAATTTTTTTAGGCTTTTATGCATTAGTGAGGAAGGGTTGTGTTGAACTTGTTCCTTATTGGTGAAGTTTGGGATTTTTTTGCAGATTTCTGATTGGCCATTCATGTCAAAATCAAAGATGATGTGTGGCATTGTCTTACAAGTTTTGAAGGTTCTTGTATAGTGGCAATTTCTTCAGTGTAGGGATTTCTATACAAGCCCTAGCACTTGTTTATGGGAAGCTGATTGCTGGGAGGATTATTATATTAAATCAGTGTCTTGTGCCACAGTTCCTGACTGCTGTGTGAGGGCTGTTATTTGATACCTGAGTGGAATTCTGATGGAGATTAGGTAATTGGCAAAGATGGGATAGGTTGTTCCATATTATTTAGATTCAAATTATTCTCAGAAATACTGTATCTCATAAAAATAATTTGCGAGGGAGAGGTTTGACCCAAACAGTTTTGAGTTATTCAGGCAATTTTTAAAAGAAATTTGACTTAATGAAAAATGACCAAAAATGTTTGATACAGTACACACCTGACTATCTGAGTGATATTTCTGACTGAAATGGCTGGAAGAGATTTTGTGGAATTTGTGGGTGTTATTTTAATTTAATCTGTGGTGAATAATTGATTGATTGATCTAAAAGCTTTTTTGACAATTTTCATCACTCAAAATAAGATTCAAAAAATTTCCAACATCCACCCCCTTCCCCACACATCCAATCAACACATTCTGACTTAGAAAAACGATAATTCATTCTAGGAGTATTGATGTAAATGTATCACAGTACACAGCATAAAAACACAGGAATTTTATGAATTTACATCATTTTTGGATGACAAAAATCACAGCATGCACAGCAATGAGGCAATTACTGAAAAATTAAAACACAAGGCATTTAGCTTGTTCCTATATAGGTAATTATTAATTGAGTTAGCAAAAAAGCTGACACTTGATTATCCTGCTCCCCCAAAGTTTGGGAGAGTACCTTTTTATGGGAGATGAGTACCAGTATTTCTAATTCCAACAATCCTTATGATATAATCTCATTTCAACCAACTTATTTTCCCAACAAATAACTGATGATCATCTCAGGGTAAAGAAAATATCCTTGATTATGTGCATGAGCTGGAGGGATTATTAACAAAAATGGACAGAAAAATGACAAAATATAAATTTTGTAGTGCAGTATATTGTGATGATTTCATCAAGAAGCAGAACATTTTTCAAAGAAAATGTATTATTGCAGGCAATATACAGTATAGTATATGTTTTTTATTCCTTATAGACTCTCTTCAGCTTCATTTGAAAATTTATTATAATGCTTCATTTCTTGCATTTACAACATTCTGTCAATTTCATCAGAGAGTTGAGGAACTATAATGTCAAAGAGCCTGAAGATGACTGTCACAGAAGCACTGTAGAACATTGATTAATAATCTCTTCTTACAAAATGTCAGTCCAAAACATATGCCAAACATTTAGTCTTGATACAATGAATATTTAGCCTGTTTCTAGAGATAATTTTAATTGGTTATAAGCAGAAAAGCTCACACTTGGTTATCCTGCTGGTCCCCAAAATTTTGGTACTTTCCTGTTATCTCTGTACCTTCCCTCTGACCAATTTAATCTGACCTAGCCTAACTTCACCTAATCGCCTCCCAAAATCATTTTCTGCTTTCTTTGGGTTTCTGCTGAAACTGATTTTGGGAGGCGGTTAGGTAAAGTTAGGTTATGTCAGGTTATGTTAATCAAAAGATATTTGTAACTAACATAACCTGACCAAACCTAACGGTACCTAACCACCTCCCAAAATCAGTTTCAGCAGAATGCGGAAAAATAAAATTCACGGTTTCTGGTAGGTTGTTGTATCAGTTTCAGCAGAAACCCAAAGAAAGCAGAAAATGATTTTGGGAGGCGATTAGGTGAAGTTAGGCTAGGTCAGATTAAATTGGTCAGAGGGAAGGTACAGAGATAACAGGAAAGTACCAACATTTTTAAGAGTACCTTTTTTATGGAAGAGTACTATATATCAGCCATTCCAAGTCAACCATTCCTTATCATAATCTCATTACAGTGAAGTTTTCCCATCAGGTTGCTTCTAATCCTGGGAGTTTGTTTTGATGATATTATTCCTGAATGTTTATTTTTTAATTTTTTGTTTTTTATTTGTTGTGCCATCAGAGTGAATTCGTTCATGCAAGACCTGAGTATACAGGTCAGGTTCTGTGATCATCATCAGTGTTTGCTCTATATATATACATATATATATATATATATATATATTCTGAAACAAAATGGCGGACGGAGTGTCAGTAGTAGAGTGGCTGTCATCATCATCATCATCATCATGGCGCCTGATGGTGCTGGCCGGCTTCTGCACCTGCTGGTCTTCCTTGCTGATGTGCTCTGCCATTCGACAGCAGTACCCGGGTTCCCTGGCTGCAGCTGGGTCCTCGCTCCCGTTTGCCGGCCTGTTTGGGTCCGGGACGCCGGGTTCGGATCCCTTCTGGTACCGCCAAAGACCCGCCGCCGTCAGGGCGCCGCCGACTTTTTCTTGCCACGGGCGGCGGAACGGCGTGTATGCGGACTTCGAAGCCGAATGCAGGATTTACCACAGGTCTGAATGGTGGTGTACATATATATATATATACATACTGTATATACAATGAGACCCTGATATGCGGACATAATTGGCGCGTCAAGAGTGTCCCAAAGTCAAAATGCCCCCAAGTGTATTACTGCATAATTTTCCCTTGGAATTAATTTATATAATTATTTATTGGGGTTTTATGGAAAAAGATATTCATCAGAATTCCATTGAAAAATTAGGTAAGTAGTAACATTCCCCAGGCTAACGGTGCCCTTGCCTGGGGGATTTTGTTACTCGACACGGATAATTAATGGGTATTCATAAGATGATTTTCTAGAATTTTCCAAAAATACAAGAAATATCTTGGGTTTGTGTATTTGACGTAGCAGGAGCAGGGTGGTATTTGGAGGAATGCTTTTTTTTCCATGATGAACTTTGCATAACGCTTGGTTTGTATTTTAAAACTGTTCTAGGATTGCACACCTTGAAATTCGAGAAAAACAACTTGAAGAAATTACTTAGAAATAGGCTTCGTTTTTCATCGTTTGACGAATTTGTCTAGTGTCAGTCGACGTGCGTAATTTACTTCATTCATGTGCGACGTATTTTTACTCGGAAATTCTCCGGAAACAGAAAACTCAAAACTGACTTCCGACATTATCCAAGACACACACTGAAGCAGTTGGAAAGATAATTACTTCAAAACATTGCCCGTGACTTGAGACAATAAGCACCAAAAAGGCAAGAACAGCAGGAACAACACCAGCAGAAGCGTGATCGTATCGAAAATAATTATACCATTCGGTGATTACGTGTTTTTACTGTAGGAAAGCGGCGAACGGAAAGAAATATCCGTCTTTCACGAACCCTATAAGCGTATTTTTGCGTTTGGGTGATCAAAAATAATTCGCCTCTCTTTGCCACGCTTGGATCAACTTAATTCAACTTTTGCAGCGCATTGACTTCGTGAATCATCTCCTTTCTTATTCGAAAAAAAGGTACTTGAAGGCATACCTTTAAAAAGGTACGCGATAATCGTGTTTTTATACTTGTCAGAGCCATCGAAAATATTGCAAGATATGCTCAAATTGCTTTTAATATTTGAACCTCTTCAGTTAGAATTATTGGCGTGGACGTGAATAAGACAGCAGTTGATCCAAATAATTGGCGCTCGCGATTTTTTTTCAAATCTGCGAGATGAAAAGCTGCTGTCTTCAAGCCAATACTTCTGATTGGAGAGGTTCAAGTATTAAAAGCAATTATATATATATATATATATATATATATATATATATATATATATATATATATACATACTGTATATACAATGAGACCCTGATATGCGGACATAATTGGCGCGTCAAGAGTGTCCCAAAGTCAAAATGCCCCCAAGTGTATTACTGCATAATTTTCCCTTGGAATTAATTTATATAATTATTTATTGGGGTTTTATGGAAAAAGATATTCATCAGAATTCCATTGAAAAATTGTCTGCCAGTTGAAACCAATTCAATCAAAATCTTTTAAAATGCTATGGACATTTGGAGCATATTGATTACTATACCTCATGTACATCAGTACATTGAAAGGTTGGCATTCTCTATAAAGATAAAATTCAAGTCAAAAATAGAGAAGGAAGTCCCTCTATGCTGAAGGTATTTTTTTAAATCAGCTAAATGGATGGTAAAATTATTCAAGAAATGCCAAATAATTTTAATTAGATATATAGATCTTTGGGTTGGAAATATCTGTTTCTTGTTACCGTATTTACTCAAGTACCACATGCCCTTGAGTAAGGCATGCACAGGGGTTTTTCAGTTGGAAATTTGGCTAAAATCTTATCCCCAAGTAAAACGCGTACCCCAATTTTTAGTGAATCTAAAACAAACAAAAATTTGAAAATAAAAACAAAAAATTTGACTTTGGACATGAATTTAACAAAAATCTGATTAATTTTCAACTTTTTTGATGAAAAAAAGTTTTCTTATTACATTCTTCCCAAATTTCTCCATTATAATCAAGTATAATGCACGCTTAAATTCCTGAAAACTTCTTGAAAAATGTGTACCCGCTTATGAGGTGCACCCCTTTTTTTCTTCTGAAATTTGAGAAAAAAGGTGTGCATGGTACTCGAGTAAATACGGTATTTGGCCTGAAACTTAGTTGCAGTTTTAGCAAACAATATCCACATGTCAAGTCAGTGTCTGCATATGTTGAGCCTTTTTATGCATTTTTTATAGGAAAATGAGTGGCCTTAGGTTGAATTGTCTGCAATTCCAAGTGTCAGCATTTTGAGGTTCCATTGTATATGGAGGAGAATATCATTACAAAAAATGTTCCCCTTACAATTATGCATTGTTTGCTTTATTACAGTACAGTATAAGGTAACTACGAAGTCTGTTATAAAGTAAAGTATACAGTAAAGTAAGGTAAAGTATATACATGCAGACTCGGAAGTTACTATATATAAGGTAAATTTCACAGTCTGTTATAAGTGGTGCCTTGCCTAACAACCACAATTTGTTCCTGCAAGGAGGTTGTTAGGTAAAACAGTTGTAAGGGTCATATTTTCCCTTAAGGATCAATGCGAAACCCATCAGTTGGTTCCCAATAAAAAAAAAAAAAACTGACAGAAAAATGTGAAAATTTGCCTACATTTTCAAATAACAAAGCACAGATCTCTAAAAATACTGCTATAGTTCATTCAAATGCTTTTCCTTATTAAATTGCCTTGCTCTCTTATAATCCACAAAATTAATAGCTATTGCACTCCATGCATAGCAACATATATGAGCAAGACTTGTCTATAGATGTCACTTTTGCATGAAATTATATATGAGCAGCACAAATTGACTAAATTAACAATCAAAAATTTTTAGAACTTTGTTGGCCAAGAAAGGTGTATTTTAGTTTGTTTCAAGCTCATCATGCTTCTAACTTTTTTGTCTGCGTATTATTGTCTTTTAAATTTTAGAATTTCATAAAGTTAATAAGAGCTTTTATTTGTGCATGTTCCCTCAATAATTTTATAATACAGTAATCAATTTTAACTTTACCATTTGATTGGGAAATTTCCCAAAAAATATAATTTTGAGTTTTATCATGGTGCTTTTTTAATGAAATAATAAGGAAATAATTAAATTTTTCACTTCAGAACCGCAACTTATTGCGGCAACTCATGTTTTACACATAAGATGTAAAAGAAATTATCCCAGCAGAAAAGCATTTAAATTTTGCTTCATTAGTTTAACTTACTCATGTAGGTATTTATTACACAAGAATTTATAAACACAAATTTATTCTCAGGTGACATCACCCATGCCTATTGAATAGATCAGTTCTGTACATTTATTTTAAAAAAAATATTATTCGATCATCTGCATGTGCATAATAAATTATGGATTTTTGAAACAGGTGCGCCCACGGTTTTCGCCAAACTTATTACTGCGAAGACGACTTCAGTTTCAACCCAGCCACGGAAACATGCGAACCTCAAAGATCCTTTCCCTGCGTCAAAGAGCCGCAAAAGCAACCCGACCATGACAACAATAACAAGGAACGCCTCGTAATAAACTCAGATGACGTTAAAGACGTCGCAGAGCAGGACGAGGATATTGGCAACGAGTTTTTGCAAAACGTGGACGGTGAGGAAGAAGAGGACTCACCGAATAAGCACGAGGATTTGCGAGATGACCCGAATAATAATGATGCAGTGCCGCAAATAAGTGAGGGCAGACGAGCCGAGTCAGTGGATATTTTGGCATCTGATCATCATGAGAGGACGATGATCAGCACATGCTGATGGAAGGGAATGATGTTGGGGCGACACCTACTTGCGATGGGAATGGAACCGCTGCTGCTGATGGCCTTCATCCCGCGCCAAATGATGCCAACGCATATTATGAGTTAGTAACCCTATAATTCAGTACAGTTTGAGGACATTTTTCTAAAGTCCCTGGGAGTTTGTTGTAACAGGAATACACTTGATATGCAGCAGTGCTCTCTTGCTTTTATGAGCAATTTTTGATGGGAATGTGTGAAATGACCTTGTATAATTTTTTACATAATTTTGTCCCCTACCATCAGATGCATTCATGGATACCCTGTATTCAACAACCAGACAGGCAACTATTTCTTCAACTGCCCCCAAGGGACCAATTTCAACCAACTGCATCAAAACTGTTCCTCATCATCAATTGATGATTCCCAAGAATCTGAATTTGATGCTGCACCTCATGTTCTGTGTTTGAATTGCATGAAACCAAGTTGTTACCCTGGGATTACCAGCAGTCATGCATCAACACAGGCACATTCAAATGCTGGTTCCCGCAAGTATGTTGTACCAGGAACACTGTGCAGAGCTGTGTTTGAATGCCCTGCAGATGTCGCTGGTGAAGCCAGACTGTTCCTTTGCTCTGCGGGCGCCATCTTTGATACAAAATCACAGGTAAGACCTTCCTTGGGAAAATTGAGATCCGTTTTTCTTAATTCCAGCATTTGGATTTTTAAGGTATCTGAATAAGTATTCATTTTAGGAATTTCAATTTGGTGTCACTTATTTGAATCTTCATATTTTATATAGTTTTGACTTATTGAACTGATTTAGACCTGTGATAAAATGTGGTGAAACTGATTCAAAATCTTAAAAAAATTTAGTAGATTAAAAAATTAATCTAAAAAACCACGTTTTCAAAAAGCAAAAAATAACCTACTATCCTGAAAGTTTCAGCTTGCTAGCTATAGTCGGGAAGTGAGCAAAATTTGAGTTGCAAAATTTGATCCAGACAAACAAACAGACAAGAAAGTGAGTTCATAAAAACATGGTAAAAACAACAAGTGATCAAGTATTTCCATGTTCAATGGAGGCCTGTACAAAAGTAAAAATGAACATTATTGAATTTCTTGTGTTTTGAAAGAAAAATTGCCTGGCACAATAAATTTTCCATTTAGCAGTGAAACTTAGGAAAAATCAATGGAAACTATTGCCCTTAAACAATATCAGAAAATCCAGGTTAAAATTAAAGTTGCTTCAATTGCATGCTAATCAGTTCTAACCCTCAAATAACATACTGCTAAAATTTGATGAAATAAATTTGATGTTCATCAGGGATATTTTGTGAGTGCCTGGAAAGATGCAAACATTTTGAATTAAAACTTGTGCAAGATATTTGCTTTGCATAGTAGAAGTTATTCTTGACTTTATTATAGTTGCATTAAGAAGTTCATCTATATATTTCCATTTTGAATTGAATACTTCAGTTTATTTTGCAGTGAAATCTCAATTATAATTGACATCATCATTTCATAAAGGTATCCTGGCTTCCATTCATTTAGGATTTCTTTGATATATTTTCTGATTGGTTCAAAAAGCCAAAAAAAAGTTTTCAATTATGAAAAAAATCAATTGGCTATTGGATGTATGTTTTTAAAAATTTTCTTATTGCACATCAAGTCTATATGAGTTATTGACTTGTAGTATGCTTGTCTTTATTTTGACAGGCTTGCCAGAGGATCAAAGAAACCAATCACACAGATCTAATGTGTCCAGAAGACCCCCTTCCCACTACATGCTCAACAGCAGTGGCCAAAGAGTCCACAGTGGTGACTCTGAGAGATGTTGCAAGTGTAAATGAGACCAAGAACTCTCCAGACATTATATTTGGTGTGTGTGCAAATGGATCCCTGGTTCATTATGGCCTGTGTCCCACATCAGCACCCATTTATGACCCAGACTCCAAGACCTGTGTGGTGTCTCCTTATCATCCAAGGACCAGCAATGCTGGGGGACAGTCTGACCTTGTTGCCAATGCCTCACTTTACTCTGGTGAGTTTTTCTTTCCTCTTTAGCACAAATCAGGATGATCAAAGCACTTTCAATTTACTATATCAGTGGGTCCCTGCTGAATGATGAAAGTAATTCATCCCAAGATGAGGTTTTATTTAAATATCCAAAACATATCATGATATACTATGAATTTTATAAGGATGAAATGCTGTATATTTAATATATTTCAGAGACACATAAAATCCTTCATTGGCTTTTTGAAATTTTCCATTTCATTTTGCCAAAACCAGATTTCGAAATTCCAGGCACTCAACTTTATGAAATTTATGCTTGATTTGCTGCTCAAGTGAATTCAAATTATAATTGTATTTCTTGTTTTTTTATTTTTTAACTTTGCCTCTATTTGGAAAACAATTCAAAAGTTTATATTTCATACTAGATTAGGTATCAGTGTGTGGACTTTCAGGATTTGTGAATACATTACATATATCTCAAATGATGCCTCACCCAGCCCTCAGAAGTCCATGATACCAAAATAAAAATGTTATCTTTAAAAACAAAACCAAGATCTCTCTTGGTCATAAACTGATATGTTTCTTGTGCAGGCCATAGTTATGATGCTGCCCAGGGTAAAATTTTCATTACTCAGCTCTGTGAAAATTTCAGTTCATTCTGCCCATCAATTATCAGAATAAGCTCATCATTTGCATCCAATAACAAGAACTGTTTTATGAAGAAAGAAAAAGATTAAAACAAGGATTTATAGTAATCTTTCACACATTTTGATGGTATAGTGAGTCCCCCAGATGCAAACATAATTGGAGCATTGAGGGTGTCCTTAAGTTGAATTTTCCCTAAAAGTCAAGTCTTGTTTTCCCATAGACTTACATTATATACATTTTAATTTTTGTTTTATGGAAGAAATATTCTTCAGAATTCCATGAAACAAAAATTTTTTGCTTGACTTTGATTCAGTAAATATATTTTCAACCCATAAGAACATTTGAAACATTGAATAGTATACCACCATACAAAAATGACATCCAAGTCACAAAAAGAGAAGGAAGTCCCTCTGCGCTACACCTAATTTTTTAAAGTTAGCTGCATTGGAATGTGATGGGGAAAGTGCCAAAGAATTTGTCTTACATAGATCTTAGGGTTGGAAATACAGTGTATCTGTTTCTTGCAATGAAGCCTAATTGAAGCCAATTTTCCTGAAATTTATTGGCAATTTTATCATGCAATGTCCTCATGTCATGTCAGTGTCCCTATGTTGGGCCTTTTTCATTATTTTTTACTGAAAAATAAATGCCCCTGGGTTTAATTGCCCCCATGTTGAGGTGTGCGCATGCAGGGGTCTCATTGTATCTTTTCTTGAACAAATGAGTGGGAAATGTTCAACAGCAACATCAGTCCCTCATAAAGGCAACCCTTTCATATCTGCATCTCACTTTAAAGTTATAGCATCACTCTTGAGTCTTGAAAAGGGCACTAGAAGTGAAAATATACAAAAGTAATCATTTTCTTTCAAAACTTTCATGAACATGTGAGCTAGTAACCCATTAACTTTAAAAATATATTATGCAGATTTCTCATACACAGATATGCCCATATATGCTTTTATTTATAGTCTCAATTCAAATGTCTCACTCCAATTTATGATTGTTGCAGGGAAGCTCACTGTGCACTTTGGAGTCAAAGAGCCAAGCAGTGGTGCCAAAAATGCCAGTAATGGTGGGATTGCTGCTGGGGAGAATGAAGCAGTGCGTTGTATGGAGTTGCCAGATGGCATTTACCCAAAAGGGGGTGGCTCAACCAGTTGTGTGGAATGTCGCAGGGGGGCTGAAGCTGTGGAACTGACCTGTGACTCCAGGGTCAAGAGACCTGCTCCAGGTAAGGTGTTCTTATCTGTATATCTACTAGTTGCTCTGGAATGGGATTATTTCCTCTATGTCCATCTGCACTGCTGTAGCATGTTATATGAACATGCATAAAAATATATTTAAAGAGCTATTTCAACAAGAAAAAAACCAGACAGTTAAGGATTGAAACAATGTGAGTATTGTACATTCTAAGACTTTGATGTCTTTTGAGGCTGAAGCATTTTGTGGGTTTATTTTATTTAAGGACTTATGTCAACACTTTTGAAAAGGGAACATAATCAGGTTACATAGGACTTTTTGAAATCAAATGAAAGTAATCAAATTTGACAAGACCAAAAAAAATTTCTTTGGAAAAGTCATGAGTTGGGGGAAACTATGGCTGACAAACTTCTTATTGGAACTAAACAAAAATTAGATTAGGAGAGGTTTTTTATTTCAAAAGGTTTGAGTTGAAATAAGAGATCTGCTGACTGAATCTTCATTACTTATCTCACCTTGTATAGTGAGAACAACGCCTCTCACAGAATTGATCTAAGAACAGTTCTTGGGGATTTCTCTCACTAATTTACCATCCATTTAGCTAATTTTAAAAAATTTGCCTCCAGCACACCGGGAAGACATCCTTCTCTCTTTTTCACTTGAATGTTATTTTTTACAGCAAATGCTAACATTTCCATGTACTGTACAGAGGTATCAGAACTCAAATCCCCAAATGTCTAAATTGTGTTGAAATATATTGATTAGAATCAGTTTAAATTGGGAGACAATTTTTATTTGCATGGAATTATGGTGAGTATTTTGTCCATAAAATACCAATTAAAAATTATATAATGTAAGTCTAAGGGAAATTGAGACTTGTCTTAGAGACATTTTGACTTCCGGACACTCTTGATGCACCAATTATGTCCGCATCTTGGGGTCTCACTGTACAGTATAT
>CAJPEX010003633.1:0-27455 GCA_905338405.1 Notodromas monacha
CGAACCAGACAAGAAGGAAAGAGAACTCCCTCCCCAAAAAGGAGGAAGTCAAGCAGTTCTACTTAACAAGTTTCAACATCGGTATGACCAGTTCTTGGCCGACCTCGGTGTTGAGCAATGCATTTCTCACTAGGAATTGTCTTTGTGCTATTTCTTGTGTTTCCCGCAAACCATTCGCTGCTAATTGAAGAAATCCCTAACGATAAGGGAATTGATTCAAATAGTAATAGGTTAGATAAATTATCTCCGATTAGAACTTTTCCTGGAGATGTAGGTGTAACAGTAGAAGAATTATATTCCATATGCATCCCAAATAATTTCTGGACGTTAGAGTCTACGTTAGATGTGGGAAGCTTAATGCAAAGAATAGACGAAGTTCAAATGTCTGCCCAAAAATATTTCAAGGAATTAAGAACAGCATTAAAAGAAACCAATGCTACTCTTAGTAAACTAATGAATATTTCCATGGACGTGATAAATCACAAGGCCCATTATCTAGAAGTGGTCACTGAGAGTTTGGAAGCAAAAGTTAGAAACGCAAGCATGGTGCTTCCTAGTGACATGGCTCACTTAAATATAATACCCATACTTAGAAGAAACATTGTGCAGGTGCAAGATATTCAAATAAAAAATAAACGGGTTAACATTTACCCGACTGACTTCCTTAGAATTAATTTAGGACAGGAAGATTTATTTACTAGTATCGAAAGTCTTATAGAAGATTTGCGAACCGCAAATAACGATACTGTAGGATTTTGGATGAGATTGATGACTTTAGGATCCGAATTCAGCCACATTGTGGATATTGAATCTTTTCTGATACATGATATAGAGGCTATCATGAAATATCAAATTCCTACCTATCTTTATAATTATGATACGGTGCATGCCGCTATAGCTACTATATTAACTACAGAACATAGAGCCTCCTTAATTGGATCTTCTGCCGCAGCAATGATGGCAATAATCCAATCAAACCCATTAACAACTAGTAATTTTATTGGATGTTCTGCACCATCTGAACAAAAGTTAGGTCCTTGCAAAATACATATAATTACAATTGTTCCAGTAATAAGACCTGCAGAAAAATACGGGTTATTCCGTGTGCATGTAATGCCGATCGCAAAAGAAACGTATCTCGGGACTCCAAAATGGTATCAAGCCAGAATCCCGCATACTTACATGTTGCAACAAGGAACAAATTTGTATGGAATAAATAATAATGAACTACCCAGTTGTCTCAGAAGTATAGGATACTCTGGATGCCGTATATGCAGATGGGAACACAGGCCTACTGTAAAGGCAGTGAATTGCTTACAAAACGTACAAAGAGGATCAAACGAGGAAGAGATCAAAAACTCTTGTGAAATGATGGAGATAAAAGCTCCGAAGGACAAAGTCATACAACTCGATCAAGACGAGTTTGCTTACGTAGATGCTGACAAGGGAAGAGTCACACAATATTGTGCTGGCTCTGATGACGACAAAATACCAGCTACAGAAAACTTGTATGTATTACCCTACTCAGGTATACTTCGGTTTAAACCAAATTGTGATATACCATGGTCAATGGACCATTTAAAACACTTATACCTAAACTAGATCGTGTTGAAATAAATGCAGTGGAAGAAGTATTACCCCCAGACATTAAAAGAAAAATAAATGAAGATATTAGTGATTTCCAGATACACTTTCGAGATCACGGATATATTTATTTAATTGTTTCAATTACTCTTCTTGCAATTATCCTTTCGTGTATAATGTATCTGTGTTATGCAAAGCTGAGATACATTATAAGAAGAAGAAGACAGAGGGACATGAGTGCCCTAGAAAATACTACAATAGAATTGTTACCCTCAAGAATGGCCCCTAATGTGCCTCAATATCCCCGTTTACAATTGAATCCCAGAACCGGGATTATGACGATAAAATAAAAAAGTAAAAGGAACAGAAATTTGAACAAAGGAACGCAATTTTATTTGGGCATAAAATTAACAACGAATGCCACAAAAATAAAGCCAGCAACGAAAAAATTGCACTAATTAACGAATCCTTTTTGACGAAGCGGTTTGATTTCCGGTGGAGACAATCCGTGCTAACCCATTGAATGTCCTAACACGTTGATCCTTCTGTGTTTGGTTCTTGAGTTGCTGCTGACAACGGAATTTCTTGCAATTCTTGATATTCTGTAAATATAGAATGCATTAGAATATTGTATAGAAAAAATATTTCCTGAAACTCACTCAAAAGTTTAATTTGCAAAGGACGGACAGAAGCAAAAGTTCGACTTCTTTCAGCCATTTCTAAAGCCTCACCAAACGAAACTGGTTGAACACCAGCAGCAATGATTTCTGAATCATCAAAAAATGGATTAACCATTCTTACAGCATCTTCAACAGAAGTGGCCAACGCTCTAGTCTAAATCAACAACAAAAAGATTACTGAAGAAGAAAACTTTTCCCAAAGATTTCAATAGAACTTACAGGCTTATATTTCATGTAGACCAGAATCGAAAGGATGATGAGAAGCAAAAAGGCAAAAATGCTCATGCCAATCAATAAATAGAAAAGCCAGGAATGTTTTTGTAACACAAAAGAACTACTGGATTTTCCTAGCTTTTCCATAGGCAGTCGCATTTCCACCCCCAACGGAATCTCATCCACGCGACCAGGAATGAAGATCTTTTTGGACGGAACAGTTGTCCGCTCAGAAGAAGAAGAAATTGAAGTCTCCGTACTGAACTCCAAAACAACCAAAGATTCGATTGTTGTGGAATCCGGTGCAAAGGTTGTAGGTACAGATTCTAGAAACAAAGAAAAGAAAATATTTCTAGTTTTCAATAATTAAATTAAGTTACTGATGACTTACTCCTTGTGGATGAAGAAGAAGTAACAGTACTGGTACTTGAGCTAGTAACCGTATTTCTCTCCATGCCCTGACAAAGCCACAAAGGATTGATGACAGATTGCAAATATTCCGTCATTGTTCCTCTGCACCAAGTTTGAGTGGTCAAAGTTACCTTCTGAAAATTTCAAACACTGACATTTCTTGTTCCTACCTTTCAGAAAAGAAAAACAACCAACCTTCAAATGACGAATGGAGACGCATTTCAAGTCCAAAACACAGCCAACAAAGATCACCTCGTCGTTGTAGTATGAAGAATGCCTTGCTTCACAGACATCTTCGCAGTAGTATTTTTGGCCCACGTTTACGCAATTGTCATCAAACGCGAAAACCGCGCAGGCCAAAAGTAAAAATCTCGCGAATCAAAACATTTTTGTTGATTAACTTGTGCGTTGACTTGTTGATTGGAAAACTTTTATTTTATTTACTTTTCGCGAAAAAAATTAGTAACAACAGACTAAAACGCGAATTTGTTTGGAAATGTTGTCTGAAAAGGATTAAGGGAATGTAAAATTCAATATTTGACAATTCTCAATAGGACATAAAAAGTCCCTGTCAAAATTGAAGTCACCAGGAAAAATTGCAGAACTGACCGATTGGTTCTATGAAAGGAACTGAACTGTACTCTACGAGGCAGGTTCCTACATATGGATAATTCTTCCACTGTTTACAGTCAAGTAGATCTGTATGAATTCCTGCACACCTCAAATGAGGGTGACGAAGGAATCTGGTGCAAAAAACATGCCTTGGCATGAGAGAAAATAAGAGGACTTATTTTTTTTATTGTCCGCGGAGAATTTGTCATCGATAACTTTATTGCGTTCCCTTTTCATCCTCTTTAAGTTTTATAACACTGTTGAAGCAGTGTTGAACAATGTTGGTATAAAAAACAGATTCTTCATATATTTAATTGGAGTATACTGCTATTAGCATCCATCACTTTCACCCCCTTATTTATTTTTGCATAAGAACTGCATGTTTCCAGAGTTTCAATATGATGCTCAAATCAGCCCACCAATCTAAATATAGGATAAATAAATTCCAATAACAAAATAAGAGTTGCTGGTCTGCTTACTAATAAATTTACAATGCTTTTAAAAGCATCACAGAAAAACGTTTTTTACAGGGTAAAAAATGCTTTTGAAAGAGTCAAAATGTGACTCTTTCAAAAGCGTCACACAAAAACGTTTTCAACAGGGTAAGAAATGCTTTTGAAACCTCAGACTCTGACGCTTTCAAAAGCATCACAGAAAAACGTTTTTAACAGAGTAAGAAACGCTTTTGAAAGCGTCAGACTCTGACGCTTTCAAAAGCATCAACTAAAAACGTTTTTTACCCCATCCTGACTGTGTCAGGAAAACAGGGCCCTCCTCCCAGGCCAAAACCGTTTTACCATCAACAGAAACGGCCACTTTACGCATAAAAGTAGCAGCTATCGCTGGCGGGAATCTGAAATTTTTGCTGGGTAGCTGAACCCCACAGCTGATTAAAGTGTTTTATTTGCAAATTCCTCACCTTTTTGCACCATTTTTGGTGACAATTTGCGTATGGTATAAAATGAATCAAGCTTGTTTTTTGCTCTTATTATGGGGTCCTTTCCAGGTCAGAAACTGATTTGTGTGTGATTTTCTTCTGCACTGTTATTTTTCTGTAGCTTGAAGCTGAGTGAAAATGTCTCATTCCATTTTTGAGGGACTTTTGTCTAATTTTTGGTCAACAGGAGAACCAATTAAATACATATCCATTGAAGTCTTTGGGAAACCTTGATCCAACATGTGGACATTCTGACATAAGGACAAGGTTGAAGTCCCAGTTTTGTCCCCATCTTGTGGCCCCTCTGAATTTCCTTTCCTAGATAAAAATAGAAGTTCTGTGGTAGTTACGCTGAGTCATTGAAGATGAAAAGCAAAAAGAACCATTGATTTCTTTGCGAATAGCAGAGGGTAATCCCCTTGCCTTCCACAGTGTTCCAGGATCACTGTCCATCAATGCAAATCTCACAATCAATAATTCAAATTCCTGCAATGGCATTACTGTAATCCAAATGCTGCAGGATTTTATAAATACTGTACCGTAAACATCTTCCAACAGCAAACTCAGAGGAACTTGCTAAAAAATTGTTATCAAAAAATTGTGTTGCATTGAGAATAATGGTTTTCAACACATTTTACACTGAAATTTAGTGGGAAATGGTTAATCAATCATGTAAAGTGCTTCCACTACAGATAATCCAAGACCTGTCATAGTGTTCAAGTCTTTTTGATGAAGTGAAGAGGGAACTTTCATGAAACCTGCCTTATCACCAAAGTCCCATTTATCTTGGAAGAATAAAATTGAACAAAAGTGCATGTTGTAAAAAGGCATGTTCATTCATAAAATCATACTAGCTGTTCTTTGAATCAAAGGAAAATTACTTTTAGGTTTTAACATACTTTTCATCGCAAAAAAGGCATACACTCTCCAATGGAACTACAGATTTGTTAAAGATATCTGTCATGCCATTGTTTTCCTTTCATTATTATCCACTACTTTTCTGTTCATATATTCTGCATATGAGTTCTTTGAAGTAGACACTTACAATGCAATGGCATCCTGATAAAACAGTGGGGATTTTGTTAGGGGCCACAGATCACAGTTAATATTTGCCAATAAATGCATCCCCCTGACCAGAAAAAAACCTGCACTAAGCCCTCAGAGGCTTCATTCCCCAAAACCAGTCCAAAAGGACTTGGAAAAAAATGCTATGCATGGTCTTCTATTCAGGCAAAATCAACAATTCACAGGCCTGAGTTTGAGCGTCAAAGACAACCTCTTTCATTCATTTTTCTCAATCAATGAAGCAAAATCAATTCCACTGTGAGACTCTGTGCTGAGTTGAGCTGTGGAAGCTGTGAATATCACATTGAATGAAACCTCTCTTATGCGTTCCTTCTTATTATTCCAAGTGTCTGGGCTGATGTAACTATTTTTTCGGGACATTATTAAACACTCCATTTTCTGGAGTCTCTGCTTCCCATAGGCTGATTGGGATGTTTCATTTATTATTCTCCACTTATTCTCTTTGTTGAGACCTTTTGTCTCCAACAGAATTCAATACCTCCTATTTTCTGTTGTTTGCAACAGGTATTGAACTTTCCCAAACCGCTGAGTTTCTTTTATTTTTGTGAAGAAATGAATATCATCATACCCAGCAAAAAACTCTTCTGGCAAAGTTTTCTGAATCATCACTTTTTGCGTTAGAATGACGTAGTTGGTTGCATTTCACATTCTATTTTTACCTGTCGAACTTTAATTTTCAATATTTTACTGCACAAATACTGGATTAATAAATTTTCTCCAAGGACCTTGTACTGAATTGTATGTGTTTTGAGAATATCAAAAAACTTTTGCATTTTTTTCACCAATAATTAATGAGGCTGAAAACCTCTGGAGCATAAAAAAAACTTCTATATTCACAGTCATTGGTTGTTTAATGCTCTGAAAAATGATGGATACAGTAAACTCTTGTTTGTGAGAATCAAAGAGAGAGAGAGAGAGAGAGAAAGAGAGAGAGAGAGAGAGAAAATAAGCTATAAGGTGTTGCAAGAGAGAGAGAGAGAGAGAGAGAGAGAGAGAGAGAGAGAGCAGTGCTCCTGCGCGGGCACCAGAGCCCGCGTAACTGCCAAAAACGGCAACAGCAATAAATTTGCTGTCACCCAGGACCATAAAACAACATCGGAACTGGGTCATAAAACCGGACTCCAAAACTGTGTTTTAGCAGAGAGGGAATCTGAATAATCACCCTTCTCACAGGGAAAGGCAGAAACCGAACCCCACGTGGCTGGGAACGCAAAAAACGGGTCTCCTACAACCCAATTCCAAGAAAAAGGTGATCCTCTTCCCTCCTTCTTTCTCCTAATAACAAACAAAGCCAAAAAATGCGCGATTTCCCACTTTGTGGGAACTGCGCATAACCAGGACCAGATGTCACCTAACAAATGGGGAAAAAAACTACAGTCCAGATGCTGGAGTATGATGATTTACTATCATCGTATCATCCCACTAACCCCACATACAACCGTCCTTCTGGACAATTTCTAACTCACCCAGCCAATTATTTCTCAAAAACAAGCATAAAAGGGACTTGAGTTCCTCAAAAAATCATCATACGGTATCAAGAAGGAAACCATGTTGGACAAACGTTTTCCACTGCTGAAACTCTCTGCAAAAAGTTGTATTGTGTGTGACTCAAAGTGTTTGTCAAAGTTCTTTTTGAACCAAACCATTCTGCTCATTGTGCTGACAAAAGTACACAGTTGCGCTTATCTTGGGATATCAAGTCCCTCAGGTCGGTTGCACACCTACCCCAGTTCTTTTTTCCTTCCTCAAATTTCTCCATCCTCTCACCTGCACAAAATCTGGGTGCAACACTCAATTTTGCACATTGTTATAATAAATACTATCTTCAAAAATTGTATAAAAATGTAATACAATTTTTCAAGTCCTATCAGAAATCCTATATAGATACATTTACATATTGTAAAAATCTTGTTACAACAAACTTTCCACCCACTGAGCAAGAAATTCTCCAAAAGATGTCCGGAACTCATCCAAATGAGTTCTACGAACATCTTTTGGAGAAAAATTTGTGCTCTGGCGGACATATTTGGAGAACCTGTTCGCCAAAGCACAAACTGCCAGACACTGGCACCAGGAATTTGCGGACAAGTTTGGAGAAATTGTCCACAAGTTCCTGGCACCAGTGTATAAACCTAATTCACAGAGAGTTCTCACATATAGTGGGCTGTAGCTGTCTGCCCATGGGGTTCAACTCCCCATCCAGAGGTCCTGGGTTTGAATCCCAGTTAAGTAGCAACTTCTCAAAATAAATCTGTAGCAATACTCTAGCATGGATAGGTAGGTTAGCTAGGTAGTGATATAGGTAATTGATTAATTGTAGATAGAAAATTATTGGCAGTCACTAATTATATAATATGCTTAACCACGAAATACGAATAAATTCTACAGAATAGGTGCAATGCAATTTAAATATCAATAAAGCATCTAGCAGAGCTATACAGAGCATGAAGCAATAATTGCTATGCATGTGAAATTCCCAGGTGAGTGAAAAATTTTATTACAATTTAGCAGAATTAAAAAAGAAAAAGAAAAGTTTTAGAGGAAATTGGGACATCTTTCGGATAAAAATTGGTCCCATCTTTACCCAAAAGATGTCCCAAATCCCTCCAAAACTTGTCTATTTTTGATCCAAAACTTGTCTGTTTTTGATCCAAAAGTCATCCACTTTTGGATGACTTTTGGATCAAAAACAGACAAGTTTTGGATCAAAAATAGGATGACACTTTTGGATGACTTTTGGATCAGAATTGGACATGTTGTCCAATTTTCATCCAAAGCAACTTGTCCAAAACATGTCCATTTTTGTCAAGATTCTCAGATAAGTTGCTTTGGATGAAAATTGGACCCAAAATGGACATTTTCGTGCTCACTGGGCAATTCCAAGATAACTAACTTTTTCTGAGGAACATGCAGTGATTTTATCAATAGTAAAAAAACTCCAATGAAAACAGACACAGTCCACAGTCTCAAATTTCCCATTCAAAATTTGAACGTGAATAATTGTTCTTATAGGGACATAGCTGGAAGACAGAGACAATAAAAAATTCTTCAAAATTCACTGGAACATCCTCTCTTTCCAAAAATGTTTGTGGTTTAGTAAAGTGGGGGGCTTAGAAAAAAAAATGAACCCAGCAAAACTTGTTTTAAGAAAGGGAGCATGACTGGTTTGGAGTTTGAATGTTTGAAAACCCCCATTAATGCTCAACAACTGTGAGTTTATTTGGAACATCCAACCTTACAAATCTGTGGAAAAGTTCCTAAGAAAAACGGAGTCGACAAAAAAATCTATAGTGTGTACCTGTTATTCAGAGTACATGCTTGCTTTTGGTATTTGAATTTCATTTTTCAAATCAATCTTTCAAATGTCTGAAAAGGCCACAAAAGGAAGGTCTTGAATATGTGCAGGTTCAATGTAAAACAATCATCCCACTATCCCAGTCAATAATTGTGAAAATTTTGTTATAAAAAAGTATTTGCTTTACAACAAACTTTTTCTGATGTCCGTACAAGTTTTTTCACACAAGATATTACCGTGTTACAATTTTTGAAATATACTATAGCATAAAAATATGCCCCACTTCCAAATAAAATAACAAGAAATCTCACTTTTTTCATTTTTTTCATGTGATACATAAAACTTCAAAGTTTTTTTCATTTCTTAGTCTGCCGGAAAACTCTGATGAAGATAAATATGCTCAAATATCCCTTGTATAGTGACGCAATTTTTCAGGTCAAGTCGTCTGACTGTTGAGGCGGTGGATCCAGAATGAAAAGAATTCACAAAACTGTCTAAATGCCTAGATATATAAAACCAAAATAGATTTACATAAAATGAGCAGAAGAAAATTTTGAGATGTTGCAGCCAATCTTGAGATTTTCTTCCTCTCATATGGAGATTATAAGATTTTCTTATTTTATAGCTTGCGATTTTCTTCTTTCTGACACATTGAAATCTCCGGACAAGTTTGACTTCATTTAATTAACGAGATGATCACACACATAAAGCTGCTTATGGAATTGTTGCATAATACAAAGAGGCCAAATATAAATCAATTGAATCGCGAACATAAAATGGGAGGACATTGATTCATGATGAAGATATTGATTGTAGATGTAGAGCGATTATAACAGATATTGCCGAAAGTAAGAATATAGTGAATGCAAAACATGCAAAGCGCAAGAAAACAGAATGCTGCAATGTTTTCTGAATGCTTTGACTTTTGACAAAGCTCTTCTCTACTGTGGTTCCTTTTTTATTTCCTGGAATGCATTGAACATGGTGTTGCCTTGATTCAAGTTTTAATGAACAATGTGTTTTTTTGCTGTATAGAATATCTTTTAGACATCATGAAATTTGCTGGATTATATTCACTGAACCTGTTCTTTTTTATTTTCTTGTGCAGCAGAAGATTTTTTAGGTGGAGGCAGATGGTCTGATGCACTCCAAAGGTTGAAAATACTTTTTTTGGGCTTCCACCAGAAATTTGTAAATCAAGCTTGGAGCTTGGGTATTTTTTTCGAAACTCTCCTTGATTAGCCCACATAGATTTCTGCTGGTACCTGCTGAAAAGTAGGGGTGAACCATTTCATGGACAAGTTGTTATTCCTCATGAAATGCATAATCCCCACCTTGCTTGCCTCCAATGATTTTGAGTGTATTAGAGGTGTTTTTTCTTGATTAATGACCTTCATTTGGAACATTCCCGTGGATACTGCAAATAAAAGTTGATATCTAACTAGGATGTGATTCAATACTGTATATTTAAAAGCGTACATGAAATCCTTTAACCCTTGGATGACAGCAGGTCCTTCTCCATGGTGAGGCA
This sequence comes from Notodromas monacha, assembly GCA_905338405.1. NCBI lineage: Eukaryota > Metazoa > Arthropoda > Ostracoda > Podocopida > Cyprididae > Notodromas > Notodromas monacha. The sequence goes on from CAJPEX010003633.1 coordinate 10,350, forward strand.
GTGCTGGGAAATTTTTTCTTGCTTCTGCATTCCAGTTTGACCATACCTCACTGAAATGCAGATTTGGCTTAGTTGCAAAGTTTGGGAAAATCCAGGAAAATGAAAAGCATTGTTTTCATAATCCCTTGATGGTGATCCTATGGCAGGGATGCAGAAAAAAAGCCAGAGAACATTAACTGATGTTTTCTGCAGGAATTGGATTTTTTTCTTGATTTTGGCTCTTCAGCTCATGCTATGTATTTAATTATTCTTTTATAGGTGGCATATAATTAAGCAAATAATGATAAATAGAGCTATGCAAGTTAAAAAAGTTTGGTATTTTTGCAACACTCTTTGGAATTAATTCAAGCAGTCTCAAAAATTATGAATGAATGAATGAACAGAAAACTTTATTTGCCACTTTTCAGCATTCACAAGGCATAACCAGAACTCCTGCATCCCAACCCCCTCCCCACCCAACCCAACTCCCCCAAATACATTCAATCAATTCAAAGCATGAAATGAAACATTGAAACAAAATTATGAAACAATTGCTGGTGTTTTCATTGCGGATCAGCAACAAAAAAAACACAACAACAAAGGAATCTCCTATCACACTGCTGCTGCATGTTGGTGTTGGCCTTTGGAAATATTGATAATTAGAGCCCACACACAAAAAGCATTATGGGTAGAAAAATCATCAACATTGCACCAAACAATTAACAGGTTCAATAATGGTCCATGAATTCTGCAAAAGGCCTGTTTTACTTTCAGTAAAAGCACCAAAAAGAATATTGTCTTGGTACAATACCTTCAATTTAGTGCCACCCTCTGCTTAGTCCCACAAAATGTGCCAGGACAGCCATAGCACTCAATCAGGGTTTGACTGAACATACTGCCAGGGACCTCTAGAGGTCGCCGAATCCACCAAACACAAACACAAATACAGGTATGCAGGAATCAAATATCTCCACAAAACTGTACCTTGATGTCCATGAAAAAAAAACCTGCTGCAAAACTGAAAACCAAACAAGTCCTCCCAGGAAACTCTGCATCCATCAAAAGCCAAAGAACCAACTTCACTTCATGTCAAGCTTCAGAAGTGTTTGGATGTCCAATCACTCCTGAAAGTGAAATTCAAATTTTGAAAAAACTTGTGATCGTTATAGTAAACTGTTCAAGGAGACTTGGTCTTAGCTCAAATGGCCTATTATGCATTTTCAATCCTTTTTCTTGTCTGGATCCTTCCAAGCAATCCTCCAACACATTCCTCTGCATACCACATAATTTTATTCAACATGAACATAAAATAAATGAAGAAAAAATATGAGCAATGCAAATATATCTCTTGTGCATGCGTCATTTGCGCAGAAATTACGTTGCAGCAGTGACGCATACAAAACTTTTTGAGGTTCTTTTTTGTTCGATTTCTTTTACATACATCGGTGCAGTAATTCCATATATAGACCGTCCTCTGTCGCATTCGATTACGAAGCAGAAACAGTTTCCCTTTCCAAAAATAACCATTTCCGAAAGATGGAATTGCGTGGAGTACAAAAGGAATCTGCTGTCTAATACACTCTACTGCGCAGTATGCAATGAATATTTTTGTATAGAAGATATATAAAAGTAAAAGAAAAGCAGTGTTTCCACAGTCCACAATACAGGTGAACCTCAATAAGTCAAGCCTCCCTAAGTCAAATTTCTTGGTGAGTTGAATTTTTTTCAAGTTTCCTGTCTTAAGTACCCCCTTAGGCACAATATGCATTAAAAACGTCCCAAACTCAAAGTCTTTTTTCTCTAAAACCTCTGTAAGCAAAATTTTCTGAGGACGTCTGGTTATTATTTCCTTGAGATATGAAAGAGAAAATCATTGAATGAAATGATTCAATGCATCTTGAAAGGAAGTGAAAGGCTAATGAGCAAATGAATCCCTGCTTCCAAGTTCAGCAAAATGTGAACTCATTATAAGGAGTAAGTTTAGGCCCAGAATATCCTCATTTATAATTTTCCACACCTTTTTTCACTTCTCCTCACAACAAAAGTGTTTGTTTTCTTGACTGGAAATAAACTCCAAAAATCAGAAATCCCCAATAAGTCAAAACCTCTTTAATATAAGTCAATTATTTTCTGGTTCCCTTGAAATTTGACTCACAGAGGTTGAACTGTAGTTCATTCTACAAAAACATTCTGGTCTCCTACATTATGTCTGGTATTTGTCTCCCATACAGTGAAAGAACAATAACCCAGAAATCGCATCACTCAGTGTTGCTGTTGGTGACCTTTGTCATGGGTCCACTGGATCACAGACAAGGGAATTAAATTGGGCAGCCATCAGAATGCAAGTTTTGAATACAAAATCAAACCATTTTCAGAGGAATTCATTCTCATTGCCCAGATTGTTACCTATAGGCTGTTAATGAGAATGAACTCCTTTGAAATGAGTTTGAGTTCTGATGCAAAACTCTCATTATATTCTGATGGCTGCACAATTCAATTCCTTTGTATTATTGGATCCAATGGACCCATGACAATCTTGGCACATTCTCAGAAAGATTGCTAAATTATTCCCACTGAAAACAGGGATACAAGCTGGGAAATTTTCATCACAACAACAAGAAAATGGGTGTTGAATGGTTCATGATGTTGTCACGGGAGGATGAAGCTGCACGTGACGTGAATTTGAGCCTCACGCAGCCCGTATACGAACCCGGGGAACTGAGACCCACAAGTGCGAACCCGGGTGACGTGTTGGGTCACTCGATGCCCGGGATCTCATTCGCACTCATCGCGGCTTACCACGCATGGGTCGTGATCCATCGTTACGTGAAACACCAGTACTTTGGTACTGAATTCGTCGGTACTATGGACGGCATGGCAGTTCCGTTCACGAGGAAATCCTCGCGACTAACGATGACATCCGTGTTCGCTGTTCCGGTCTTCATTCAGGCTCTTTGTAAGTCCATCAATGACTGCTGTACCAATCTTTTTTTTAATGTTAACTAATTTACAATCAGACCCCCATATTACATGGAGAAATTTCAGAATGGGGTATATTAGACAGAATGATATTTATTTTCCATTGAAAAAGGCCCAACATGCAGACACCCACTCAATGTGGCAGGCATTGCATAATAAAATTAGCAAAACATTTTTGGACAAGTGGCTTTTATCAAACTGAATTGCAAGAAACAGGCATTTCCAAGCCTAAGTTCTATCCAACAAAAAGTGTTTGGCACTTTTCCCATTGTTTTGCCACCAATTAAGCTAATTGAAAGAACTACCTCCAGCAGAGGGGCTTCCTTCTCTCTTTATGACTTGAATGTTATTTTTACAGATGGCAAAATTTCAATGGACTGAGCTGAGGTGCAGTATTAAATATTCCAAATGTTCTCACTGAGTTAAAAGATATATTGACTGAATCAATTTCAATTGGCTGGCAATTTCTTTCATGGAATTCTGATGAATTTTTCTTTCATAAAACACCAATTTTAATGATATCCCATAAGGTATAAGTCTACGGGGAAATGAGACTCAATGTAGGGATATTTTGACTCACAAACACTCTTGATGCACCAATTACATGTACATCTCAGAGTTTCAGGGTATGAAGTTAAATTCTCCCTGTACTGTCACCCCCCAATTTAGTGCCATCATTGGTCCCAGGACATTTTGTAGCACTAAGGAAATGTGACAATAAATCTGAGGTGTAGCAAAAAAAAATTTCTGATAGAATTATTTCCATCAGAAATTATTCCTCTCTTTGTAGAAGAATGGGAGACATTCAAGCTGAATGAAATATAGATAAAATATGAAGAAAATGTATTATGAATAAATTATATAACAAATATATGTCATCTAAAATGATGCAGAACACATGTGAGAAGACTATAATTGCAGGAATCAATTATTTATATACTTGTGTCATCACTTCTGTGGTAGAAGCACTGCTGACACAAATTGAAAACATATTTTCATTGGCACCCATCATATGAAAATGTTGAGCAAATAAAAATCACAATTTTTGCTCAATCAAATAGTCCAGTTGAAAGCAACCCATTTGCTCAAGAAATATGTCAGACAAAAAATGATGAAAGTTTCTTCTATATGAACATTTCTTGAAATTTCCAATTAAAAAAAGCGAGGGGTATAGAAGTTATTTATATTTTCAAAGTCCACTGTGAATTCTCTTGAGCAAATTTCTGAAGCTATATTGACTGATTCCATAAGAAAGCATTTTCATGAAATTTTGATCTGTGAACGAGCTGGTTTTGAGAAGTTCATTTTACAAGTTTAGCTTTCCTTAACACCATGCTAGAATCCAAACACTTTTTTCACCAATAACACAATTTTGACTGTTGTTGAAACCACAAATGCAAAGTCTGTAAAACATTTTCAACCCTTTATTGTGCAATAAAGTTGGGATATTTTGGGAAAATATTGTTCCCATGAGGGCTGCAAACTAAAAGAATGTGATTTTTGAACTAAAGTCTTAGTCAGGAAAAATTCCAATATTTTTTATAATCTTGCAGAAAACTTTTGGTCAAAAAGTAAAAAATCCCTCCCTGTACGGGTGGCATTATTTCATGCATGCCCATTGTGAAATCAACATTGGGGATTTCTTGAGACAATGAGATTTTCTGCACCTGGATTTTTCCCAACTTTGACCCTGGAAATCTGGGGGCATTTCATAGTGACCTTTTGTGAAACTGAAATCCCCCTCCCCCTCCCCCAAAATCCTGACTTTCCTGCAGAATTGTCAGGAACCCGCTACAATCCAAGAGTGAAAGCATTTGAATAAAGCTTACAATTTGTTTTTTATTATTATTTCCATTTCACAAGGAGCATTGGTATCAACACTTACCTTTCATTTTGATTCAATAGTAGTGATAGCAGGAAAATTTGGAATTTTTTCAAGGAACGCAGATTTGACGAAGAGCTCCAGATTTTCAATTCTTTTGAGGATATCATTCATGTCACAAAATGCCAGTTAAATTCTCCAGCTTTCAGGTGCCTTCCAAAAATTCTTGCCATTTGAAATGTCTGACATCTCTTGTTGCACAGCTTGTTCAATTGGATGAAGTTTTGAAATATGCTGCCAGTAATTTTTTCATGCCATTATGTGAAACATACAAGAGCAACTAAAAAGAATCCCTCAATTTATTAATCATGTGAAAGGCTAGCCTGAAACATCATGGGCATGAACAGAAATTTCTAGCTTTCCTCTTGGCTCAAATAGAGAAAAAATTGTTATCTTACCCCTTCCATTTCTGTCCTAGAAACAATTTTCCTGGTTTACATCCTTTAAAAAGTTGCCAAGTTTCAATGGCAAATGCTGAATAGATGATGGGAGAGAAGCATAAGAGCTAATCAACTCAATACAAATAAAAAGTCTCCAGCAATTATGGAAGAGCATCTTAATGCCAAAATTAAAAAGGGCATAAGAACATTGTCCATTGTTGCTCACCGTACCCTTTTACAATGCCCATTTGATTCAATTTTGCTCTGCAAATTTTTATGCTCTGAAATGTCTTTAAATTGCATCAAGTTTCTTTCTCATGGCAGAGGAAATAATCACAAAGTTCTTCCGAAAACAATGTCATTTGATCAGTAAAATATTCTAAGAAAGGTGTCAAAATGTGGGTTTTAAAATATTTTGTGCATAAATATTCAAATTTGTATCTGCTTACCTGTGATTCCCAAAAGAAATGTGTTGGGAATCTGAAAGAGCCAAAAATCCCCTGGATTTCTTCCAATTTTTCAGCTTTGGCAAGAGATTTTATGTGGCACTAAGTGAGTTGGCAGCTTGGCAATGAATTGGGGTTTCCCTTAGGAATGCAATAGAGGAAGATTTGTTCAGGTGAAATTTGGGGCACTAAGCAAGGGTGGCGCTAAATTGGGGGCACTAAAGTGAGGGTTGCCTGCATTTACATTTTATCTCCATTCCCAAAGTCAGCAATGAAATTCAAGCAGGGACCAGAAACAAGTAACAGGTGCATGGATTCTCTACAACAATACTCTTTCTTCAACAAATGTTTTCTTGTGCCTTGATTTTTTTTTGTACCAAGAGTCACCTGCTGAAGTACTGTACAACTTATTGGCAAATAATAGGGGCATCATCCTACCAGTGGTTGATGAGGTGCTGCTGGTACTGGTACCCATTTTCTCAGCAGTCTCAGATCGCCAAAATCAAACTTCAAGGGACCGGAAAATATGGATTGTAGTGTAGATTTTGCTGTAGACAGAGTCCACCTGTATACACCGTGGAAAGTACTGTGGACATCATCCTACCATTTCATGGTGGAGTGAGGCTTGGCTGTTTGTCCAATGCCAAATTACATGCTTCCATATTCTGTACACCAAAATTCAAAGGAACAACAAAGAAAAATATTTATTGAGAGAATACTGCTACACGTAATCTCTTCAACATGTGTACAGAAATTTGAAGGACAACAGATAATTTTTTGCAGAGAAAATTGTTGTGAATAAGATTGTTGTATATATATATTGTTATCTTAACTGCTAATGTATTTGATTGGTTGCAAGGAAATAAATATACTCCAAATATATGTATAAAAATATTTATGACTAAATATATTCTTTGGTCTCAATAAATCACAACACACGCACAATACACGCAATACAGTCAAGATAAACTAAGTTAAAGAAGTCTTGCTAAAACAATGCAAGTCTTCTTGAGAACAACAATTGCAAGAGTTGTCAAGTTGATTCTCTCTGGAAGTATTCTGCGGAATAATAGGAATTCCAGTGATATATATACATTCGGGGAATTAGCTCATGAAATATTTTCAGAGCTAGAAAGCGTATCCGGGTCTTGATGTTAAGATGCTGATGAGTTCTCGGGAACCAGCACAAAGTATATTATTGAAGAGAACTAGGCTCCAGGAAACAGTAATTTACATCTGTCACTGTCAGCAGGAAAATAGTATAAGAGCGTATTCTCAAAGAATATAGGTCTTGCACATTAATGGGGACAGCGCAAAAGTTGGCAAACCAAAACAAGAAGAGAGAGAATTTTGTGGGAAACTTCTTGTGCTATTATTCGTATCTAGAAGAGGAAGACATAACCATAAAATAAACTAAGTCTAAAGTGTCAAACTCGTTTGTAGGATAACAATATATAGGATCCTATATATGCTGTTTGTGTGTAATACAGAAGGGGATTGATGAAAGATCGAAATTAAACCTCCAAGTGCTGTATTTATGCCAATTTAAGCCCTCTTTTTTAATTTTAGCAGCTCATAATCTGGGAATCTGTGTGGTACTTTTATATTTGCGTGAATATGTACCTGTATCAGGATATCTTCCTATTCATCAGAATTATTGAGCATTTTTTCAGTTCCTTTGGAATTGAATTTGACATGTCATCAAGGAATGAAAAGCTTTTACAGCATTTCGAAATGCACCAGTCATTTATTGACTGAAGGGGAGAAGAAAAAGTGTGAAATTGTTTTTTTTCAATTTTCTGGGAAAACTGAAACACAGTCACAAATTCAGATTCCTGGAATCACCATCTGTACATTTTTTATTCCATATAATAAGAAGCAGTAGATGAATATGGGCTTGAACCATTGAAATTTTTGATATTGGATAGAAAATAGGAAATTCCAACTTGCGCAGCATTAAAAGTTGATAAAAAGTCAAAGCTTTTCATAAAAATCTTAAAATTTCTGAAACAAATGAGCCTCATTCTAGAGCTTCATTGAAAAATCTATAAATGGCTTTTTCAAAGAAAATTGATCCACTTCATGGAACATGTACTAAAATTTTTGAGTACATATTAAAGTGCTTTCATTGCCCATTTCTGCTCAAGTTCATGTTTTAGTGAGATCTGTATAAGTAGTTTTCCTATGATTGTTTTCAAGTCTGTGTTGTAGTAAGATAAATGCTAGTGAAGCAGGGGAGTGTTCAATGAAAGAAGAGAATCTTACATTGCAAATTTTCCCTTGACTGATTGAGTTATTGTATCTACTGTTGAAGCACTTTCAAAGCTTTCATGGCCTGTTTACCACAAAATTGTAGTTATAAATCTTCTAAGAGTTAGTCAGAAAAAATAGCTGATCTTTGAAAATGTTTCAACTCCAGTTACCAGGAAAAATGTCATTTTTTAGCATACAGTAGTTTTGTGTGTAGTGAATATGGAACTGCTTTTGTCGCATATGAAGTCAGTAAGATGTTGCAAAATATGCAGATCACATTATGCATTACAGTCAACCACTGCACAATGAACTTAATTCATGCAACAGACTAGTTTGTTAAACAAAAAGTTTGTTGTGAAAATTCAATTATAAAAAATGAAACACTCCTACTTTTTGTCATTAATTTTAAACCAAAAGAAGTCCATTATGCACATTTAAATCATTGCACAGGAGAGAAAACTGCCTCCAGAGGCAGTCTTTTGTGCAAAACCCTGTTGCATGGGAGGTCCATTGTGTGGGGGTCTACTGTATTTCATAACTGATGGAATTAGGGATTTCCATCTGCCACCAATGAATCGCTCTCATGTTCTAGTGCAATCTGGAAATCTTGGCAACAACCCACTGTCAAATCCACACACAGACATGTACTATGGATATTTGCTTATGTTCCTGATTGACAACATCCAAGTACACACCAGGCTTCCATTGCCAAAACATGCTGCTCATGCTGCTTTGTGTCTGGCCCACTGCAACACACTCTTCCTCCAATATCGACATTTGCATGGCTTCAGTGGATTGTATCTTCAGGTGGGTAACATCTTGAAAATTTAAATTTAGCATTTACTTGAGTCCCAGTTATCCTTGCTGAGTAAGAGAGGCACAGAGTTTGTGTCAGTCTAGAAAGCTAATAAAATTATAGCCTTGAGCTAGATGTCCACCCAAATTTCCAGTGAATCTAAAGAGGCAACATTTCAAATATGACAGTAGCCAAATTTAAAATTTGACAAAATTTGGACCTGAATTCAACTACTTTTCAATGTTTTTTTCATAATATGCTTCACTGTTGAAATTAGTAAAATTAAAATGTCCCATCAGAATCAAGTAATACATCATGTTAAGAATTTAGTCAGTCTTTCTGTGAAAGAAGATAATTTTTCAAGTTCTGCTTGTCTACCAAAACTTGAGCTCTCAAAGTGATGGACAGCATTAAATCTGTTCTGCCAAGTATAAAGTGAGGATGACAGTTTCAGTCTCTGCCAAAACGTGTCCTTGGAAGCTCCAATTTAAATTTGGATTCATCCCAAATCTCATAAGAAACATAAACTGTATACAACCAATGGTTGTATAGCTTCTATCTTTTGAAACTTGAAACAGCAGTTGGAAAAATATATTGAATATTTCCTGAAATGGTTTCTGAAACTTTTTCCTCCTTATTAATGGACACTTATTTTCTTTTCACCCTGGTATAAATAACAATAAGAGCTCTCCAGTACTCAAATTTTGTGAGGAAACCTAAACTTTTCAAAACTTCTTTCTTCTGAGAAAATAAGACTAACTTCAAAATAAGGTGTTAACTTTAGCCAAAGTTTCCTATTGGTTGTAGCCAAAACAAATTATAATGTTTTAATTCAAAATTTTTATTATACCTTTCATATATTCTTGACAATGCACACATGACCTTTTTGATAAAGTATTTGAAAAACGTATGCCTGCCTTTAAAGGACACCAACCTTCATATTTTCTGTCAATTTTGACTGGTCAAATGATGGCATCAAGTCAAAAATAATTTCATCCTGCTTTTGTGCGTGCATAAGCTTCGTTTGAATATGTTGACTGTATATTTGATGCATGTTGGGAATATTTCCTGATCTTTTCTCTCAATTGTAATATGAAAACATAACTTTTAATAATAATTTATTCAAGAGGAAGGCTGGAGACTGAATGCAAAGGTGGATTCTTTAAATTTTGTAAAAAAAAAAAGTTATCCATACAAATTTTTTTTTGCAAGGTTGTCAATTTCAATCCAGAGAATCCCTAGAATACGGGGCTATATTCTAGGGATTCTCTGGATTGAAATTCTGTCTAGTGAAAATGTTTCCTGTTTGCACACAAACTCCACCTGGAAGCATTATTTAGACCTTGCAGGTCCATGTGTCAGAATGTGATCATGCACAGTGGAGCAAATTTTCACATAAACATCAATTGAAAAAAATTTGATTGCCTTTCATCTCGGGAAAAACGGAAACATGCCACCAATAGATGGCAAAAAATATTTTCTTCACTTGAAATTGCGGAATAAAAAAAGTGGAGTAAAAATATCATACAGAACTCTGTCCTTTTGGGATGAAAGGCATTTGAAATTGAAACAACAAGACTTGAGTAAGGTCTGCCCAAAAGATGAAAGTACATTCTGACAAGAGAAATGCAGCAAATGAAATTTTCAAAAAAATTAACCAGAGTAGATTTAAAAGGCAATTTTCCACTGTCCTCTTGATAGTAGCTCAATATGTTCAAGATACAGTATATCAATCTTTTAAAATTATAATGGTTTTTTGAACCCTCCATTGAAAACTGCTGACCCACAGATTTCTTTGCAACTGCCAGCAGATGCAAAATAATCCCTTTCCATCTCTCATTCTGCAATTTAAAACGTTCATTTAGGAAAACAATCTGAAAATTATTCCCATCTCAATCTTAACTTGAGTGTATAGTTACTTGTAGTTTAACTTATGAAGAGGCTCAATATTCATTTTTCAAGGATATCCTAAAGACTTCATTATCAAAAATTCCTGTATTGAATTAAAACAATTCATCTCCCATTTTCTCCACATGCTGAAGGTACACATCAATCTCATTTACTTCGGACTTGCTGGGATCCTCTCGAATATAGCTTTGGTTGCCTGTCCCCAAAGCATCTTGTTGGCCATGTCATCAGCACTCTTCATCTTCCTGCTGGGCACTTGGTGGGCCAGCATGGCTGTCATTCTCAAAGTGCTGCCAGTCATTTTGCCAGGCTACAAGGACAAGATGTTCCACGAGAAATTCATGATGGTCATTTCCGTGGTCTCCTTCGAGCTGACAGTTGCCATGACACTTCTCATTCTGCTCTATGTCCTGGTGTGTTTCCGAGTGCGATGCCTTGGGAGGAAGAACTCACCAGAGTACAGGATCAAAACTGGGTTTGAGCTGATGATGGAAGCAAGGCTGGAGGATGAGAAGGATGATAGGCTGTGTTAATTTGAATGTCTGCTTGTATATATACTGTGGGACCCCCAGATGTGGACATAATTGGTGCATGGACCTTGTACCTGAATTGGAAAGTCCTGTTGGGAATAAATCCCATCAAAGAAAAGGTTTGAATTTAGATTGAAATTTTAGAAAGGAAATTCGAAATGAAACATGATAATTTGGTCGGGNCCATTGCCAAAACATGCTGCTCATGCTGCTTTGTGTCTGGCCCACTGCAACACACTCTTCCTCCAATATCGACATTTGCATGGCTTCAGTGGATTGTATCTTCAGGTGGGTAACATCTTGAAAATTTGAATTTAGCATTTACTTGAGTCCCAGTTATCCTTGCTGAGTAAGAGAGGCACAGAGTTTGTGCCAGGCTAGAAAGTTCACAAAATCATAGCCTTGAGCTAGATGTCCACCCTAATTTTATTTGACTCTAAAGTGGCAACCTTTCAAATATGACAGCAGCCAAATTTAAAATTTGACACAATTTGGAACTGGATTTTACTACTTTTCAAATGTTTCATCATAATATGCTTCACTGTTGAAATTGATCGAACTAAAATGTTCCATCAGAATCAAGTTATACATCATGTCAAGAATTTAGTCAGTCTTTCTGTGAAAGAAGGTAATTTATCAAGCTCTGCTTGTCTCCCAACACTTGAGCTCTCAAAGCAATGAACAGCATTACATTTGTTCTGCTAGCACGGATCGAGGATAAAAGTGTCAGTCTCTGCCACAACTTGTCCTCGGAAGCTCCTATGCAAAATGGGATTCATCCCAACTCTCACAAGAAACATAAACTGTATACAACCAACGGTTGCATAACTTGTATCTTTAAAAACTAGAAGCAGCAGTTGGAAACAGATATTAAATTGTTCCTGAAATGGTTTCTGAAACCATTTCCTCCTTGTTTATGGACGCTTATTTTTTGAACCTGGTAACATAAACAAGAGCTCTTACGTAGTCAAATTTTGTGAGAAAACCTGAATATCTCAAAACTTCTTTGTTCTGAGGAAATAAGACCAACTTTATAAAAAGGTATTAATTTTACTCAAAGTTTCCTATTTGTTGTAGCCCAAAGATATTCTTATGTTTTAATTCAAAATTTTTATTATAACTCTCTGATATTCATGAAAATGCACACATGAACTTTTGATGAAGTTTTCGAAAAATGGATGCCTGCCTATGAAGGACACCCGCCTTCATATTTTCTGTCAATTTTGACAGGTCGAATGATGACATCAAGTCCAAAATAATTCCATCCTGCTTTTGTGCATGCATAATCTTCTTTTGAAAATGTTGACTGTATATTTGATGCCTGTTGGGAGTATTTCAAGATCATTTCACTCAATTGGAATATGACAACATAACTTTCAATAATAATTTATTCAAGAGGAGGACTGGAGACAGAATGCGAAGGTGGATTCTGTGAATTTCGTCTCAAAAAAAATTATCTATTCAAAATTATTTTTGCCAATGTTCTCAATATGGATTGCAATTCTGTCTAGTGAAAATGTTTGCTGTTTGCACCCAAAATCCACCTGTAAGCATTATTCAGATACCCATATGTCAGAATGTAATCATACACAGTGGAGTAAATTTTCACATGAACATCATTTGAAACATTTTGATTGCCTTTCACCTCTGGAAAAATTGGAACATGTAACAAATAGATTTCAAAAAATATTTTTCTTCACTTAAAAATTGCAGAAAAAAAACAGTGGAGTCAAAAATCATACAGAACTCTGTCCTTTTGGGATGAAAGGCATTCCAAATTGAAACAAAAAGACTCGACTAAACTCTGCCAAGAAGATGAAAGAACATCCTGAGTTCCTGACAAGAGAACTGCAACAAGTGACATTTTCAAGAATTTAACCAGAGTACATCCAAAATGCAATTTTCCATTGTCTTCCTGATAGTAGCTCAATATATTCAAGAGGTATCAATCTTCTAAATTTATAATAGTTTTATGAACCTTCCATTAAAAATTGGCCCTCATATTTCTTTGCAACTGCCAGGAGATGCAAAAGAATCCCTTTCTATCTTTTATTCTGCAATTTAAAATGTTTATTTAGGAAAACAATCTGAAAATTATTCCCATCTCAATCTTAACTTGAGTGTATAGTTACTTGTAGTTTAACTTATGAAGAGGTTCAATATTCATTTTTCAAGGATATCCTAAAGACTTCATTATCAAAAATTCCTGTATTGAATTAAAACAATTCATCTCCCATTTTCTCCACATGCTGAAGGTACACATCAATCTCATTTACTTCGGACTTGCTGGGATCCTCTCGAATATAGCTTTGGTTGCCTGTCCCCAAAGCATCTTGTTGGCCATGTCATCAGCACTCTTCATCTTCCTGCTGGGCACTTGGTGGGCCAGCATGGCTGTCATTCTCAAAGTGCTGCCAGTCATTTTGCCAGGCTACAAGGACAAGATGTTCCACGAGAAATTCATGATGGTCATTTCCGTGGTCTCCTTCGAGCTGACAGTTGCCATGACACTTCTCATTCTGCTCTATGTCCTGGTGTGTTTCCGAGTGCGATGCCTTGGGAGGAAGAACTCACCAGAGTACAGGATCAAAACTGGGTTTGAGCTGATGATGGAAGCAAGGCTGGAGGATGAGAAGGATGATAGGCTGTGTTAATTTGAATGTCTGCTTGTATATATACTGTGGGACCCCCAGATGTGGACATAATTGGTGCATGGACCTTGTACCTGAATTGGAAAGTCCTGTTGGGAATAAATCCCATCAAAGAAAAGGTTTGAATTTAGATTGAAATTTTAGAAAGGAAATTCGAAATGAAACATGATAATTTGGTCGGGCTACGACCAGGGTGCTAAACACCCTATTTTAAGGTTGGTATAATTTGAAAAACACAGTAAAGGCTCAGAGAATCTTGGAGAACGTTCTCACACAAAGGTTTGATTTGGACTGTAATAAAATAGACAAGTTTGGAAATCGAGAAAAACTGTCCTTCAAGGACAAAAAACAGCAACAGGAACTTGGTAATAAAATACAGCCTTGGAGGCTGCCAAACATCTGTGGGAACCAAGGTCTTCCAAGATTCCCACACAGATAAAATGAAAGACTAAATTTGCTGGGGAATTTGGGTTCTCTAAAGCTAGCGTATCAAATTTAATATACCCATTGAAATATTTGCGACAAGTCCACCTGTTTCCCAAAGACTTCATTGTAAATTTTTCTCATTGGTTCTCCTTTAGACAAATAGTTCTCAAAAAATCCTTCAGAAAATTGAACTAAATATTCTTTTCAAGATGAAGCAGAAAATAAATGCGCAGAAGAGAACCAAGCTGAATCTCATCTTTTAACACCAGAAGAAGCTCAAGAAACAAAGGACAAGAAAAAAAATTTGCTTTACTTAGCACACATCATAGAAAAAACCTGAAAAAAGAAGCCCAAAGTTAGCCTTTTTAAATTATAAATTGGACTAATTTTTTAATAAACTTTATGCTCAATATTTTTCAAAATAAATAAGTCAATTTCTTTAAGAAATGCGAAATTTGGGGAAACATTTTTAAAATCTTGGAAAAGTGCTCATCATATCTTAAGTCACTCTTTCTGGATGTTGGGGCAGAGTTTTCCAATTGCCAGTGTCCCTAAGTCAAATCATCTGCATGTTGATGTGTCTATATTTCAGGGTCCCACTGTATTCCATATGGATATATATGCGCATCTCAAAGTTAGGGATTGTATTGTACCTCCTTTGTTGCTTTATTGTACTGTATAAACCATCATTCATTGGATTATTTATGACAGAGAATACTGACAAGGTGATTGTTGATGTGATGGAGAAATTGGCAGTTCTGTGCCATGAGCTTTGGAATAAAGAGAACCATATATATGGTGCAGATGTACATTACTGCATACATTGGGACCACAAGATGTGGACATAATCAGTCCAACAAGAGTGTCCCAATGTCAAAAAGTCTCAAAGTTGAGTCTTGCTTTCCCTTTGACAGTTTGACTTATATTATTTAATTTTTAATTTATGTGTTCTGAATAGAAATATTCATCAGAATTACATGAGGAGACAGTGACTAAATAATACATCAGGATAATCACCAGCATCAGAGCTTATGCCTTCTGAACACTGATGTTTATGAAAATAATCTGGGTAATTATGTAGTTATTATCCATGAGCTTGTGCATGATTGATCAGAATGTAGTCAGAAAAAAACAAGGCATTTCTAAACAAAAAAAGACAAATCAACTCATTTCACATGACACACTGAAAATGACTGCAGGAAAAAATACCTTGATAAAAAATAATTTACCTCTGTAAATTGAAATGGTGGCATTCTGTGAAGAAAAAACATTGAAGACAAAAAGATAAATGGAAACCCCTCATTCCCAGTGGTAATTTTTCAAAATTAGCTAAATGTATGGGGAAATGATGTCAGCAATGGCAAAAAATTTATGCATGTTCAGGTCTCTACATATGTGGGGGTCTCACTGTATATTCAATTCAAATTGGCTGGTTTGCTGCATTTCAATGAGACTATACACATCATTTTAATTTGTGAGGTAAAATGCTGAAACATTCATGTGAAGAAAAATACTAAGAATAGGACAACTTTTTCTTCTTGAGCTAATAACCTGAATATGTTGGAAAGAGAAACTACTTTCAGAATTACCCATGGTGATCCCCAAACAAATGAAGTAGAATCTTTTTGCAACCAACTTTTGAGGACTTATATACAGTATCTAAGCGAAATATATTTAAAAATTAACAGAAAATTACTGAAAGGTAAGAGGAAATTGTTATTCAAGAGTGAATTAGGCATCTTTAGTACAGTTTAGTTTTAATTTTTATTTGATTATTCCTGTCGTGGTTTAAGGCAAGGTTCAATTTAAAAAGTGTTGGAAAATAGAGGAAAAAAGTCTTTATCACAATGAAGCATTTTGGAGCATATTCAAGACAGAAAATTGTGAATATAGCGGAAGAAAATTTGACTACATATAGTAGTAGGGTATTTTAAACACTTCAAAGGGTCAACACATTTAAGTATATTTGAGCCATGCCAATTCTAGCATGAATCTTTGGTGAACATGTTTTACCACTCCACTACCTAGCTATAATTTATGCATCATACAGCTTGAAAATGAAATCTGAACTGCGCTTTTTTATATTGCTTTAGAATTTTATACAGTACTCCATTATTAATCAATGAATGTTGAAATTTACTCCTGTGTTTTGTTTTCCTAGCAAGACATTCTTGAAAAATTAACTTAGGATATTCGAAGTATAGATTAATCATATTTTTATATCTGCTTTGCTCTTTTCTCAGGAATGCAGAAAAAATGTAATTTTGCTTTATTACCCTTTTGTGGGAAAGTTGGGATATGTTTACCAAATTGTATGCTCATGATTACTGCAAATATAGAAAAAATACTATTTGTTTGGAGGCCTCAATCAAGAAAAAGTCTGATATTTTTCTAATCCTGCAGAAAATTTTGCATGAAAAAAATATCTCTCATTGAGGAAAATTCATTATTCTCATCATGGGATTAATATGGGAGATTTTTCAGAACAGAATAAAATTTACCTCTTGGATTTTTCCCAACTTAGGCCTTCCCAACTTGGTGGCATTTTAGGGATCTTTGGTAAACTGAAATCCCCCCCCCTAATCCTGACTGCACCATGTGATGGGAAGGTTTTTTTTTTTACCCAACGGTAACACCATCAAAGGGTTGAAGGGTGCCTCAACTATATTCAGTTGAACATTTGATGTGGTCCCTCTTGTTCATCCAATATGGCACAAAGGCTTATTTCCGAAAGATTTGTAAGGTTTTATTTTGTGTGGTTGGAATTTTACAAGCCTTACACCTGTAAAGAATTTGTGGAGTTTGCTGAAATAAACCTTGTCAAACAATTAATTAGGAGTAGAATTAAAACACAGTACTTGGCCGGTGCGCGAACC